>QAXH01006187.1:23629-44430 GCA_004335635.1 Chloromonas sp. AAM2
ACAAAGCAGGCAAGGCAGGCCAACCCAAAGCAAAACAGGACGGGGCCGCAAAAGTCAAGGCCAAAGACTAGATGGCTTTGGTCAGAGCCTCACGGAGCTCAATGATCTTCAAGTCCATGTCGTCCTGCAAACAAAGCAGCAGTGTTACTTGCAGTGCGTGCGCAGACATGATGAGCCTGAGGCCAGTCAGCCTGGTAGTGTCCAGTACAAGAGATGTACTGGACACTACCAGGCCGTTTGTTGCTACCTCAGTTTGTTGCTACCAGGCCGTTTGTAGCTGGCAGCTTGTTCTACCTGACTGCAACATCGCGCCTCCTATGCGTTGCCCTAGATTTGTGCCTCACGACAATATATCGACAATACCCTTAGCCCTTACCAGGTCTGTGTTCCAGTCATCGTCTTTGAGTAGCATGGCGCTGTACACCTCCCAGATCCAGGGTGTGTAGTAGGCAGCCACCTGCATGACGTTGACAGTGCATGCATCACACGTCTTATGATGCAAGGTCCCCTCATCCTTCTTACCCGATGGCACAACTGTGGCCGTACCTTTGCAGTGAAGTTGTCTGTACGTAATGTGCTTCTGTTTTAAACAAAACAATCAACCAATTCTTGCAGTTGAATGTATTTCCAAACCATATACTCAGTGGTTGAAGTGCAACCCATTGAGATATAGGTTCAGCCAGTAAATCTGCGGACCTGTGCAAGCACAGTGGAGTGGGTGCGCGCCCGTGCACTTGCCATGTCGTCCTAGCCACTGCCGGCCCAACCCCTGTCAGCCATCCTAGCCACTGCCAGACCCTAACACGGTTGCCATCTTGGGCCCAGACTTTGTTTCCCGTCCGTTGTTTCTAGCTGCGCCTTCTCAACCCATGCCTGACAGCCTTCGGCAGTACGCCTTTGTTTGCCCACAGTGCTTTGACTTCTGTGTTCTTTGCGCTTTGCGCCTTGAAGTTGCCTTCACTTGCTCAGGACGGCATCCAGCCTCGTCTCTTGCATGGCTTGCTAGCGTTCGCGCTCGGTGCAGTTGAGCACCCCTGATGTGATCAATATCTATATAGCAAGAAACGAGGCTATATATTTATCTGCTCTATCACTATACTTGCCATACAATACCATGGATCCTCAGTGTGGCCGCAGTGTGGTATCTGAGTGCCAATAGCATTGAACACTGTCGTACCTTGTGTTGGTTCCAGACGTCGAGTGTGCTGCGTCTCCTCAAGAGGGGCCGGAACATCAGCAGGGGCCGCATGTACTCAGAGAATCTTTGGCCCAGGTTCAGACTGGCTCGCAAAGCAGTCGCTCCTGCCTGAAAACGATGAACAAAGCGGTTGTGTTTGTTGTCGTGTTTTGCAGCAACCATATTCCTCGCACACACTTGGTCGCCCGTCACACTCTCTTTCTCCGGCCCACTGCTCTGCTCGCAAGTCGTTCGGCATCAAGTAATTGAGAACACGTGATTGGTGGTGTATGGACCCATAGCCCTTACTGTCCCAGATAGATTGCCTGCCTGCCACCCACCACAAACACGGACGCGCAGTTGCGCATGTAGAGATCTCCCTTGTCCGCGGGCTGTCGACGTTGAGTGCGCTTCGCGTCCACCTGCCTCCAGGCGTCCGTCACTGCGCTCCACCAAGCACGCAGGTCCTGCAAGCGTGCTGACCACGAAGGCCCAGGCTCGCCACCACCCGCACGCCAAACTTGACGCTCGTCTTCCATGCTCGCATCTGCACTGTAGTCGAAATGGCCCCAGGCTGGCTGCGCCTTGTCGTGTAACTTTGCAACTGTGCTCTTGCCACCCTCCAGGTCTTCAAAAGCTTTGATCATCTGCTCGTCAGCCCCGTGCAGCTCTCCCCTGCAAGCCATGATGGAAAAGAAGACTCACTCCGCAGACGCCCATCCCACTCTCCTACTGCCATGCACAAACAAGCTGTGATTTTGCAGGAAGATTCGCATGCAGCATGGCAAAGGTTGACTCAATGACTATTACCTTGCGGCCAAATCGCACATCACATCGTCAAGATCATCAAACGCCGCCTGCAGCGCCGCTGACAAAGTTAGGTGATCCTGGTGATCCAGCACCAAGCCTTCCACGGTCGCCGGACCACTGCTAGTGGCAACTTGAGCCTCGTTGTGGGTTGAACGAGTCAATAGATCCTACAAAAGACGGAGAAGTGCGACCAATGACCAACCAAAAATGTGTGTGAAGTCGCGAGCGAACGTTGGCAGTATGCAAGCATCGATGTACGTCACAACAGACGTGCAAGATTGTTGATGGAAAGAAGAGATGGCGTGAAGACGCGCACCTCTCCAGACTTCAAATCTGCAGCCGTCGGGGCCTGAACCTGCAAGGCACTCTCCGCTTGGCTGTCCTTTGCCACAGGGTGGCTGTCCTGAGGAAGGCCCGCACACCCTGATGCTGCCAGACCGATCATGAAGGCCGTGAACTGTCCGCGGCTCATGGCTGTGTCGATGGTCCCTGCAACCCAGACGGACATCACTTGCTTCAGCTGACGACTGGACTCATGTTACTAGGTCGAATGAATTGATGGAATGGAGCAACTCAGCCTACCAAGGCCAGGCTTACAGCCTGTTGGCATCGCCTTCGTAGCATATGTGCTACGCAGCACTCAGTGCTCGTTCTGCACAGACTCACAGCCAATCTCAGTGAATGCGCATGGGCTGAGCCGGACTCACACTTGTGTGCAGGCAGCTGCGGCTTGTGTCGTTTGTTTACGGCAGCCGCAGACGTCAGTGCCTCTTCCACCACCTCGGCGTCCTCCCAGGGGGATCGTGCGCACAGGCTCTGGCTGGCAGCATCTGCACACATGATGGTACCAGCAATCTCAGTCACACTGCTTGCCAAACAAAGGCCGAATGCATGTTGGAAAGGGCCACAGATAGGTGGCACTTGAGCTGTTGAGTACGCACAACTCATTACGAAATTGAGTTGACTGACCCACCCTGAAAGTATGATACCAGGATGCGTGTCTGCGGCAGTAGGGCTAGGCTCCAGCGTGCGAACACCCTGCACATGTGGGGCACACAAATCTGTGTGAGAAGGTCTTGTACAGCTTTGTAAACAACCGGCTCAAACAATCTTCGGACAGCAGCAGAAAATCTTAACCGTCCGCAACCAGAACCTTCTGGCAAAGCAAGCCATATGACTCTGGGCAAGAGTGGCCACATCCCAACCCGTTGGGAGGACTTACTTGGCTACTCTCATCGATACCCAGGGGTAGCTCGTGGTGTAGCGGAACTCATGTGACGCCTGATGAGGGTCCATATTCATTTCCTCGGACACCAAACTGACCCTGCAGCATGAAACCAGTGCCCACGCATGTAATGCACTCCAACCAATGCATTCCACCCTGAACACTCCTCATGGTGATTACCGATTCAAGTTGGACTCAGGGATCAGGGCAAGTCAGGGCGGTGCACATCCCGTTCCTTGTCCTTAGACTGCTTCCCTGATGTAACAAATCAATCAGGTAATCACAGACGTATGGCAAACTGATGGCAGTTGATGGTAGTGAGTTCGTAGTAGCAACAACAGCGGCACTTACCACGACTGCACAAATCGCTCCTCCGGCCATCTCTGCAGCACCACCCGGCGCATCCAGTAGCACGAGAACACGAGGCGCAGCCACACGAGGTACACCAGGGTGAACTCGACAGGGCCCTCCCGGCGCTTGGCCTCGTCATAGGAATTGGAAACGATAGCAATCACAATGTTCTGCACGTTGCAGTGCGCGATTATGGGGATGACCTCGTTTACTTTGATGGCATGCCCCATGTCCCACCCAATTCCATCTCTCCACTTCTTAGCCTGAGGAACCAGGCAGCCAGCGCTGTCATGCAACTTCCATTTCAGTCTGGACTTTCAAATGAGGAGGTATATATGCCAGGTCGGGGGGTCCAGAATGATACAAACCATCTTGGAGCAGGTTAAGCTGATCATGGGCCAACCCACCAGTGCAATGGTGCTGAGCACGGCGACATTGACCCAGAACAGGGCAATGATGATGGGCGACCAGGCGCCCAGGCCCTTATTGCCGGCAACAAACGTCTGCGGTGTAGCATCAGGTTTGTCAAGCAAAATCATCAGAGGTTGGCTGACTGGTGAACTGTAAGTAGGAGGGGGTGTAGAAGCAAGTGTACATCACATGATGTAGGTGGCCCAATACATGCAGGCCATCAGAGTTTTAGTGGAAGACAAGCTGGTGCAATGATAGGCAAACGCTTGGTGATGCAACTTACGTCGTAGTCCATAACTCCGAAGGTCAGCAGAGCCATGCTGTTGATCCCATCCAATCGATCGGCGAACCTGGCATTGCCACCTGACACCTGTGAAGGATGCATGGTGTGACTGGATTGATTCCCACCGACTTGGCAGAGACAAGTATGCTAGCGGCTTGAATATACATATATCACAGCAGGGACAATGTCCACATGCATTGAGCACGAACGCTAGCAAGCCATGCAAGGGACGAGACGGAACACAACTCTGACCAACCAAGAGCAACAGATTGGCGGTGAGTTCTATAGAAATCAAGTTCTATATAGAGAGATTATAGCAATGGGCAGGAGGTACGTACCTGGAAGCACATGATGACCACTGATGCCAACACAATCATTACGTAAACAAACCAGATGGCAAAGTCCTTGATCGCCCTCCAAGCGCTGACAAAGAGGTTATAGTAGATGCGCATTCCTGCGAACAAACACGAATCACGCAGGTCTGAACGGCCCTTTTTGATTTCTCACTGGCTCGTTTAACGGGCATGAGTTTCTGGGTCGCAGCTTGCTTATGACGTTTAAGGGCACCAAGTGCAAACTTGCCCCTCCGTGAATTGAAAGTGACTCGAGAACGTCGAGGGATATGTGTGCGTCGACCATTGAAAGCGCGCTGTTCAAGTCAACCAGGCCAATTCATTGGTGATCCCTCGCACGTCACGGCAGCGCCGTTTGATCCCATGGTACTAGACAGGAAGGATATGGCCACAGACAGCATGCAACGGCAGCAAGTTTGAAATCTGGCCCTGGACAGCTACGCCAGAGTGGAAGATTATCAGATCTGTCTGCGTGCGATTCCAATTAGAGCATCACGTATGTTAACCCAGGCTATGAGGGCTATGACGAGGTTAGGAAAGGCCAAGGTTATGTTCATGCGGTACACGGCGTGTTTCACAATTGAAAAAATCTCAACTCAACCAGAAAAAACTCAACTCAACCACAACTCAAACAAACTTGAAAGCGTCTGTGCAATGCAATGCAAATGCATTATGTCCAAAACAAACATTTCCACATTTTGGAACATTACTGGGAAATTTAGGAAGCCACAACGAAACTACATGCTGCTCTGCTGCTTGGCAGCAACTTGCTCTCTGGCGTCCTTGGAGGTCTTGTGCTCTGTTGCGAGCAAGACCCTGTCCCCTGGGTATGCGTAGTACTTCGACGTTTACAACGTTTACCACAACATGCAATGTTCACCCCGATGTTCACCCCATGTGCGGTTCACACACACACACACACACACACACACACACACACAAAAACACACACACACACACACACACAAAAACACACACACACACACACACATAGATGTTTTACTGACACACAATGGTTGCTGGCGGTAATACAAACCTATTCACACAAATTGTCCCAGAACTGGAATTGTTTTTTTGTTCTTCTCCTTGGACAGTGAGAGTGCAGCTGCACCACTTGACCTGCATGCTGTGTTCTCACCGCTATGGTATCTCATATACTTGTATAGTCTCAGGCCCACAAGCAGGACGTTCAGGATGCCAATGTAGATGAAGGCGTGGTACCTGGAGCACACATGCCGCACAAGCTTGACTGTCGATATGCTCCTCACTACATCAAGAATGTTGTGCATGGAGTGCTGGAAATGGTTTTTAGGCCTGTCTCTTAGTTGTCAAATTGCCAGTTGCCATGAGTGGCCTACCCAGTCGATTGTACGGAAAAGCACACACGTACCAAGCACAAAGCAAAGTTTCTTTGAAAGAGACTGGCTCGTACACTTACAGTTGCGAAAAGTCCAGCAGGGCGTTCAGGTTTTCCGGGCTGTCCATATGCTTTGTGTAGACGGCTGAGGCCCAGTTGCTTCGACACACAATGAAAATCCTGCAGCATTTGAACACAGTATGGCAGCAATGTGCACGTGCCCAGATATGCAATAGTGAGTTGCGTACCTGACCTGAATAGGTGTGCAACCATAACGCGGGGTGCAAGGAGCCTGACCTTGCCTTCGTGCTATAGCTCTTCCGTATTGCGTGACGTTGTGGTCATGTTGCTTACCATCCAAAGGCCCATATCATCGAGACGATGGTGCCTACGATATCCACCACGTTCCAAGCGCTTGTTGCGTACCTCCACACACCAAGGCGAACCATCTGCAAGGCAGAAGCAAGGTCCAACTTGACAGCAGGGGAACACGTGCTACACGGGCCAACAAATGGAAGATAGTCATATAAGATCAATGTCACTGGTCACTGTGTTGGTTGATGCCTGTAGCATGCCCTGATGTAGAACGTTTGCACCGTGTGCATAACAGCCCAAGTTGCAGACCTTTCGGATGTGCCGCTCTTCACGAGATGACGTGCCGTCTTGGGCTGCCAGTCCGGAGTGGCTGGTTCTGTTCCTGGCCTCTGCTGCCAGAGTGCGTCGTGCTGCAGTCGCGTATTGTAATGCTGACCGGCGCCCCTCGTCCACCTCCTCTGTGCACAGGACACAACACCCGTTATGGATGGTTTTGCAGGGGAAACTCCACCTGGAGAGATAGCTCGGAGAAGCCCTGCCTTATGAGTGCAAGTTTGTGAACAACGGCGGCATAACATCCGTGAAGTGTGCAACGCAAGTTGAGCAGGCAAACATGGAAAGCAACGAAAAGCCAAAATAACTTTGCGAAACTTGAAGCGGCCGCCGGTACACAGCACGATGTATGGGCTACATGACAGCTGCACGTGTGTTTGTGCCATAGTATGGCATGTTCACCTGCTAAGTAGAATATGATGCACAGGATGTAAATGACGAGCATGATCAGCCTGATCACATCCCAGAAGGACGAGAAGAAGCTCGTCTTGAGGATAACAGTGGACATGAAGCGCTGCGTCCATCAAACAGAGAAAGTTAGTCAGCTCTTTTGTGGTCATGGCTTCCCCACGTGCCTAAAACAGGCCAAGGACGCCCCCCGGGCTGGTAGGACAAACTATGCTGTATGTTTGCATCAGAAGACATTGAGAGGGATGGGCACCAGCCTCAAGAAAATGTCAAGCGTGCACATGTGCCCGTAGGGAAACTGAGAAACCTCTGACATGAGGTTGACTCTCATGCGGCCAGGGCCAGCCAGACTGGACCAGGGCAGGCAGGCTCACACAAGATAGAGAGCGCAACATCAGCGGGCAAGATCAAGAGAGCAAGAGAGCAAGATTGCGACAGACAGAAAACACACGCGCACCTGGATCTTAAACGTCATTGAGCTGCTGAACAGGCTGCCGCGCAGGGACCAAGCCAGCAGGAAGCACGCCGCGCTGCACCCATGCATTGGCCCACGCAGTGTGTTTCACTGGGCAACCAACACGGCTGTACAGATGGCTAGCGCCTTAACCGACTCTGGTCAGGGAAGTAATCCCATGCGCCGCTCACACCTCTGGTTTGGCACAACCCCATCTGCGTCCTTCCATTGCTGGCGGGTGTATGGACGTTGACAGTGCATGCGTCACACGTCTTATGATGCAAGGCCCCCCCATCCTTCCTGCCCGATGGC
Organism: Chloromonas sp. AAM2; assembly: GCA_004335635.1. NCBI lineage: Eukaryota > Viridiplantae > Chlorophyta > Chlorophyceae > Chlamydomonadales > Chlamydomonadaceae > Chloromonas > Chloromonas sp. AAM2. The sequence goes on from QAXH01006187.1 coordinate 31,419, forward strand.
ACAACTGTGGTGATTGGACTTGCATAGCTGTGTGTGCATGTGTAGAGGTGTAGGAAGGACGCTGAAATGGCAGACCTGACAGCACGTATGAACACTAACGAACACTGTAAGCCTACCTGTCAGACTGCTCGAATGCTTGGTCGTAAGTGGCAAACACCTCCAAGACCAGGGTCATGGAATAGCGTCCAAGGAAGGCGGCATCTTCAGCTACTCTTTGAAGGGTGACTGCAGAACAAAAACGAGCGTGGATGAAGTAAAACCAGGCGAGAGCGAACACGGATGGCCATATGATGACTGCGCAAGGTCATCTCATGCCTTGGAATTGGTTGAGAGCATTGAGCACAAAGCGCATGCAACACAACGCAGCTGAGTTTGAGCTATGTTAGGCGGCATGTGTCTAATGCCCAATGAAGTGCTGCGGTTGAACAACTCGCTTGCTCTGTAATGCGGGTCTCAGTCTGGGTGAATAGGGCTTGGCTACCTCCGCAAGGAGGCGGGTTGCCAGGCAGCTGAGTGATTTCGCATGTGAGATGATGGCCATCAGTGCAGCTGCTACTCGTTGTGTTGCCTACCATTCATACTGTTGTAGTCCGCAAGTGTGTCACTCTTGTTGTACAAGGTAACGTACAGCATCGGATTTCCTCCATATGTGTAGTAAGAGGGATTGTCAAGCGGCAGCCAGATGCCGGAGGGAAGGATTCCTGTGCCGTTGGTTGCGCCAAACTGATCAGCTGCCGGATCCGTTTGGTAGCTGCGGGCAAAGAAAGCACGCGAATGCAAGCTGTGCATTGTGTGCAGGTGTTGTATGTCGAGCGCATGGTTTAATCATTAGTAAAGATGCATTGATGGCATAAGAAAAAGGATGTTTGAGGCGTGCCATCCACCCTTGCTAGTATTTGCGCTCAGACAGAAGGCCTCAGCTGGTTTATTACCTTTTATGTGTTTGTTCCACTCACCAATGCAAGCTGCCAAAGTTGCAGGAGCCCTGTACGTCCGTTACTAATCTGATCAGTTGCACATTGACGTATTGATTTATGGTCACTTCCTGGGGTGGTAGGTTACGGTCGCTGGAGTCAGCCAACAGCTGACTGACATAACCTGCATGGCAGAACACACTGTGTATTCTGGTTGCAGGCAGAGAAAGCAGTAATAATGTTCATTCTGGTACTGTAAACGGGAAAAAATTGAAGAATGCCAGGTCTGGGATAATTCGTGTGTCCTGCATTGAAACTCTTTTTTGTGTGAAATGAATGGGTCACCTGTTGAGAAGGCAGCGGCAGAGGCCATGCTCAATTGTTCGGCGGTCTCGGTCTGCTGGTAGTCTGTCGGGCCGAAGGCCTGAAGGCTCAGTGCCATCTCCGAGTAGAAGGCAGCCTGTGTAGCACATACATCATGTTCACCCTTTGCCAGTTGCTGCTACGCCTGATGTGGTGTGCAGTTTGTATGTAGGTGTATCGTACTCAATTTGCATCACAACAGCTTGGGTTCACGTAGTGCGGTCATTGAATTCGGGTGCACTAGTCCATGCATGCCTGCTACCCTCAAGTGAATACAAAAGACAGACCATAAAGGATTCTTAACCAGGTGTCGTGTCAGTTCTCGACACTGCCCGAGGCAAGCCAACTCATGCCCCAGGCAATGCAGCTCACCGCGTTCTCAGACCAATTGTAGCCAACGAATACAATCGTGTAGGTGAAGTAAATAAGAAACCATCCCATCCGGCGAAGGCCAGCAAACTCGGCGGCATCCTGCAGTCAATTGCAGGAAATGTCATTCAGCTCGGCGGCATCCTGCATTTCCGCGTACCACGTGCCAACTACGGTGTATCCATATATGTAGTATTGCTATGTGGAGATGTCTGGGATGGAAAGGCCTTGAATTGAAGCCGCTTCAACAGGATAAGCCATCTAGGCGTACGGCAGTTCCTGCCTGAAGCACGTCTCGTAGCGCAAGCGTCTTCCTCTTCTGCGATGCCGCATTATGCCTCCAGCGCTCAGCAACATCCAGTCCACGTTGATCTGCGCCGTGCCGTGGGAGCAACAAACAATGCCTGCCCTGGACAGCCTGGCATGCTGATGGCACGGCGGCGCGACAGTGTATGCAACAATCGCGATGCACGGCGGCAGAGCAGTGTGCGTATACACTCTTTATGCTTGCCGACATGTTCAGTGGCAGGCATCATCTGGCAGAGCAACGCACCGTCCGGAGCCACTTTCATTTTGGTTTAGGAGCTTAACCGCGCCTTTGAAAAGCGCACACCAGATGTATGCTTCACTTACATCCGATGTCCACCGGTGCAGGTCCCTGATTGAGAATGAATCCTGATGACTGGAGACGTACCGTACAAGCTTCCTGACGTACGGTACACAGGCACGTGCTTGGATGCGCTGGCGCCGGCTTCAACAATGAAAATGAAGCCGACAACCACTGTGATGGAAGCTGTCCAATGGTAATGTGGAGGAAAGCTTAATGATGTCAGAAGTCAGGCAAGTCAGACAGTCGCTTTTAGACAGAATGGTGTCCTGTGCGGTACACGTGCCTGTGCTGTACACGGGCCTGAGCGGGGCGTGCCTGTGCGGGGCGAGCCCAGTGACAATGTCGCAGAGGACCGCATATCCGCTTGTCACGCTTGACTCGGCTTTGTCACAACCTGTGTCTTGTCTGAGACTCTCAAGCTTGTCTGCTTGGGCTTCCACCGGCCGTGCTGCTTTTACACGGGCTGACGCACTACAGGCGATCTGCAAAGCCAATGTAAAGTGGGATTAACACCACTCGGAACGATATCTCAGTTGTGTTTTGCCATGGTCTCGGGGTACTGCTAGAAATCGTCTGTTTCCAGATGAGCCGTGAACCCTATCAGTCTTGATTGTTCATGGACCTGTGCCAAGCCTGCCTTCCACTCTGCAATTCCATCCTCGTTGTCATCGTCAGGCTCTTCCCACCACGGGACCTGTAAGCACCCAGTAAAGGATGTGTGCATACCCCAGTCGGCATGCATCAACGCATATGCATGTGCACAAGCCAGCAGCAGGCACATGAGTCTGTCAGCACCTACATGCATGAGTCTTCATGCACCGGCATGCATGCAGCACTAGCAGAGTCACCAACATGAGTAGCCAAACCTTCCCAGGATGTGCGATGCTTCGTGCCTGTCTCTTCATCCTTTGACCAAACCATGGCTGTGGGAAACGCCTGAAATCTGTGTGATGTGCCCATTCTCATGTGGCCTATTCTCGTGGATTGTGTGCTAGACAACGCAACGTGCATGGACCTGCGCAATGTGTCTGATCATGACCCAGCATGCCGCATGATGTTTGCGGGCTTCCGAGCATGTAACGTGCAGAAAGTGCCCACACTGCTGCATTACTGATTCGGCAGTCAATGAGCCAGTCAATGAGGAGTGTGTCCATACTAAGTGTCCCAGGAATGCTGTCCCAGAAATGGCAACCTTTTTTTCTTGCAAGACTCTTGAGCACTGGATTGGCCCCAGCCATTCCTATGTTTCCTGAATTTCTGCGGGTCTGGTGTCCACAATACCGAGCCTCGCCCCGAACTGAAAGCCATGTACAACGACAACGATTACTCAAAGCCTAACAACAGAGGCAGACTAACAAAAGGCAGATAGGAACCACGACAGACAAGCAAGCTGGTGGCTGGAAAAGACATCAAAGTCAGGCACGAGTACACACTATGGTTGACTGTTGCACTTGTAAGTTTGCATGTGTGGTGAATGGGAAATGTCTTGCACTCCATGCACAGCATGGCAAATTTTGGCTGGAGGCTCAGCCATGCATGCCATCTCATCGTACACAGCATCCCAGCACATGCGTGCAGACTCACGTAAATGCTCAAGGCAGAGCCCATACCAAGCATTACAACGCATATGCTGAGCAGGTTGCCCGAGCAAAATCATGAGGAAACCTCTAAGATGTGAAATCTGCTCACGGCGGTTTGCGATGGCACAAGGTGATTGTGCTCATGTGGGCGTGGAGCTCTGCTCATGCACAATTCCAGAGCTTGAGGTACACAGCACTCCCAGAGAGCTGCATCACCGATGCAGAGAGTTTGCCTGCCTGACTTAAAGCAGACACGAATGGCCTGCAGCAATGCCTTGCAGTACAGCAGCCCGTGTGGCTGCCAGACGTGAATCTGATGAACAACTGAATAGGCCTGCCAGCTGGTCAGTAGGGTTAGGGTTAGGGTTAGGGGGGGGGGGTTTAGGGTTTAACGGGTTCGTTACGTGAAGCACATGGAAGCTACGGCGAAGCTGCGTTGGTTGGAAGGCCGAGTCACAGCTATATGTACAACAGTGGAGCACGAACCCAGGAAATAGCCGGCTCTCGCACACAGAGGTGCAAGAGACAGTGCAAGTGCTGCGTCGCAGGCAAGGTCTCACAGATACAGCAGTGTTGGATGACACCTCCTGCAGCAACGGCTACCACAGCAACCTCGAGGAAGAAGAGGGTTGTCGCATTGTCCAACGCAGACACAGATACAGCAGTGTTGGATGAGGGACAGCAGGCACCATCCCCACATGCACCCCCATTGGCAGAGGCACATGCACCTCCAAGAACAGAGGGTTGGAAATAGGCTGTTGACATCTTTGTAGATTAGCGCTGGGAGATTCCAAGAAACCACTGGTTTCAGTGCAGGACACATGAACTGTCCCAGAACTGGCAAACATCATTTTTTTTACGCCGACACGTTTACTCAATACTAGCGTTGTATTCCATGATGACGTCATGCATGAGCACCTCTACAAACATCCTCCAATTACAATGTGTATGCAGTTATACAGCCTCAACACATCTCCATACTCAACTTGCTGGCCTGCCAAAACGTCACGAAGATGCTGTGTGCACGATAATTTCATTAGTGCTGGAATCTACTCAGTGTGCAGCCCGCTAAATAAATCGTCTGACTCTCCCTCTTGCGTTTTTGCCTCCGCAGGCCAAGGCAAGGCCGGCTTTTCAATCCCCTGCTCCTCCTCTGCCTGTCCATCATCCCCTAGCAGATCGTCCAACAGGCTGTCAACCTCACTCCTCTGCTCTGCCTGTGGGGCATTCGGACCCAGTGCTGCCGTACTCGGTGGTGTGGCGGCTGCAGATTCCTCAGAAGTCTGTGGCTCCTGGCTACTGTTTGGTTGGGCAGCAGGCGCTGCTCCTGATGCGCTGCCACCAACAGGTGCCACTTGAGTGCCTCCAGGGCCTTCACTCACAGCCAGAAGTGGTCCCTGAGCTTCAGCAGGAGGTGCAAAGGTGACTGCAGCATCAGATGGTTGTGCGGCATCAGCTGCAGATGGCTGTGCAAAGCTGGCCCCATCAGCCGCTGCATCAGGATCTGCGTCATGCACGGTAGCGGGCATTTGATGCCCGGCATTGCCCTCCTCATGCCCTGCGGGTTTCATCACATGACCGGTGGCCGCGTCACCTTTTTCAACAGGTGCTTGTGGAGCGGCAGCGCCTGCACCGCCTGCCACATGCATCTCAGTACCATCAATCATGATGTTGGCGTCCTGACCATTGATGGTATCCGTGGCTGTGGGTATTGCGGCATCGTAGTTATCTCCAGTTTTGGGGCGGTCATCGGCAGCAGCCAAGGTGGGCACGCCAGCCGTGGCAAACGAGCCCCACTCGCCCTCATGCCCAGAAGCAGCTGAGCGACTTGGCTCCGCTGGCTGTCCTGTGATAGCCACCTCTGTGCCGCCCCCTACATCCACAGCACCATCAGATAATCCCTGTTGCATGGCAGCTGGCGCTTCCTCAGGTGTGTTCTCGGGCAAACCTAGTTCAGCAGTCAGGCTTGCTCCACTGGCCAAGTCGCCCACGGATGCGAACTCAAGTTGAGGTCCTGGTGGCTCCTCTCCAGGTTCAGTCGCCTGAGCTGATTGCGATGGTTGTGTGTGGTCAGGCACTAATGCACCACCTAGCTGATCCTGTGCCTGCCTTTCCTCAGGCTGTGAGAAAGATTGCATTTCCCCTTTAAGCTTCACAGGCATGCCTGCCTTCTTCACATGCATCCCATCCACGGCCTGTTCGTTCGACTCGATGTCATTGCCGGCGTCTGATACTGCTGTGGCTGTGTCGGCATGATGTGCTTTGGTTCGTGCTGTGGTTGTCGTCTTGGGCGCAGACCGTGGCTTGGATGCACCATCGGAAACCAAGGGTCGAGCGGCTGAGTCAGTGCTTGCCTGTTCTGTCAGCATGGCAGGGCCTGTAGGCTGAGGGATAGCTTGGAAAGACGGGTATTCCGGCGTGGGCTGCTGAGCTGGTTCACCTGCCGACAGGCTGCTAGTTGGTGCGGCTGTGGCTATCGCAGTGGCTGCTGGCGTGGGAGCATCAAACGGCAGGGTGACAGGCTGTGGTGGCTGCCACTGCGAGTTCGGCACGGAGGGTGGTGGTTGGGCGGGTTGTGGGGGCGATGGGACCTGGGCCGCGGCCTGGGAATAGAGTGTCATCTGCGCCCGGTGCGACTCCTGCTCCGCGCGGTACTGTTGTTGGGTGGCATCCACTGCCTGTGGGCACAAGGAGACCACTTATTAGCTATACTTCTGTAGCATCTGTGATGAGTTAATAAAATCGCTCTCTCATAATGGTGACTAGAGTACAATACTGACAGGTACACCTGCCTCAAGAACTGACAGAGCCAGCTACCTCTGATAATAGCCGTGTGCGGATAATGTTACTAGCTGTGCGGATAATGGCCGTGTGCGGTTGCGTGAATATGCTGAGAAAGCTGTCAGTACGCCCAGGCGCAAACCCAAAGCACTGCTGAGCAAACCCAATGCTGGATGTGCACTTAGCGACCTTCACGCAACCTACTACCCAATGTCGCTGCAATGAACGCAGCACACAGTCTAAGCAGGGCGCAAACGGTACAACGATCCTCAAGGTATCCTGTAGCGTCAGTAGAAAGCATTTCCTCTGCTCCAGGGCCGTTCATAAACCATCCAGGCTCTTCCTATAACATGCGAGTGTGCCTCGCCCCAGACCTTGCCATGGGCCTCACCAGTGACAGCGCCTCGTACTTGAGCGCCAGCTCCTTGTAGCAGGCCACCAGCTGCCGCACCTGGCCCAGGCTGAGCAGATCAGCGGGCGCGTACAGCAAAGGGTATCGACCCTGTAAAGGACAATAAGCGCACTGTGACATCAGCAGGGAGGGATAGGACATAACAGCCCCATGACCACTGCTTACCGTACTTATCCTGGGTTTGTTGCTAAATAAAGTTTAAAAAGTCGGAAAACGCAGCTCAGGATAGGCGTAGTACGACAGTTGTCGCTGCTGCGCAGCAAATGAGATTAACTACAGGGTTTGGCACGATAACTTGTTAGGGTTTAGCTCATGTGAAGGGTTTAGGAACAGAATTGCACCTGGCGAGGAGCAGCAAGTCAAAGCAGATTTTGAAGCACGACAGCGTCAGGAAGCAAACCAGCGAGCAGCGCCACGGTAGAGTGGGGAACTGACATAGGTTCCAAGCACCTCACTCCAGCCATGGTGAAGGCCATCTGCAGCCTCGTCTCTAGCGCGAGATCAGGCACCAGCAGCTAAAGAGCACCAACCTGCGGTACATGATCTAGGGCCATCCACCTAACGCCATGCAACTAGTGCCAAAAACATTGGCCCAAATTCGCAAAACAATGCGACTGATTCCAGGGTTCGGCACGTAAAACTTCTCGATATCTAGCGTGCGACCAAGTCAAGACAAACTGCCGTACGGTACCTTCACACCAACATTCTTGTCCTACCTGACATGGACCAAACTGTGTGAAGGTGACATCCCCATCAAGTAAACACTTCCATGGCAATGCTTCGTGAAGCAAGCATGCTTTTAAATGCATGCACACCACACCGGTGCTGGGATACCAGCACAGCCTGACCTGCAGTGCCCTATGCACAGCCCTCCCCCTACTTGTATCATTCACATCTGCCCACTGGCTGAGGCCGCACCTGCAGTGAACCCGCCCGGTGTGATGCTAGAATGAGGCGTGCTCCCTCCGCCTCCAGATCAGCCACAGACTTGGGTACCGGTGGTGGTGGGGGCACACGCGGTGGCGGTGGCGGGGGCGGTGCAGCGGGCGGGGCGCGGGGGGACGATCCAGAGGGCACCCGGCCCCAAGCAGGCTGCTGGCCCCAAGCCGCGGCGGTTGCTGGCGGTTGGTAACCGTTTCCAGAGCCCTGGGAGGCAACTGGTGGCGGCGGTGGGACACTCTGTGCACCGTGGTCTGGCTGGTAGTAGTCCAGTTTCTGCGAAAAATTACGGTACATTGGCGGGGACTGCGGGGATTGCAGCGGTGGCGGGGGTGGCGGCGGCGGTGGTGGGGCAAGGGAGGAGAAGAGGTCGTAGCTTGGCGTGCGGGCATGACCAGGTCCCGACGGGGGTGGTGGTGGAAGTGGAGGCCGCACCCCTCCTCCCTGTTGCTGTTGCTGTTGTTGTGGAATGTATGGCACGCCCGGTGAGTCTGGTGGTGGTGGTGGAGGGGGTGACATGCCGGAACCAGGCACAGCCCAACCAGAATTGGCGTAGGGGCGATGCTGAAAGTTATCAACCACTTCTACCATGGTGGGCTGCTGCTGCTGTTGCTGCTGGCCTGGCTGGCCTGTCCAGGAGCCAAATTCAGTGGGGCCGGAATCCGGACCAAGGTCTAAGAGGCTGACGGAGCCGGTGCTATGGTGCTGTGGGGCTGAGGGCTGTTGCTGCTGAGGCCATACTGCTGCTGCGCTGACATGGGTCGGCTCCGGGGTGCTGCGAGGGGCCCCAGTGGGTGCGGCTCCGTTGACCGGCTCTGTGCCGGATGCCACACTGGCCTCACGGGACCTTGCCTTGCCTTTCTGCAAGTCACAGAGAAAAACACTCCAGCGTGGACGAGCTCTGCCATATCTCAACAAGGTCAGCAAGACAGAGCAGCAGCAGGGTCCAGCTGCCAACAAAACTTCAGCGATCAAGCCCACCGCAAATTTGTGACCAGACTCCTGCGCTAAAGAGCATGCTAGTAAACAGCAGCAAACGCCAGCTGCTAACAAGTGTTATACTGTCAGGCGCGTGAGCAGATCTCTGCGCTGGAGAGCACGGACAACACAGGGTTATGCCAGCGCTTCCGCACTCGCCTGCATCATGACCAGGTCCGTGTCTGTCAGCGCCCCGGCCGCCAGCATGTGCGCTATGAGCTCGTCCGGATCCACCTTGAGCGAGCTGTGCACATCCAGGGTCTCGACAAACGCGACAGCTGATTGCTGAAGGCAAGCAGATAGCAGGCAAACATTGGTGTCACCTTGCGTGCTAAATTAAGCTTCATGATGACTGAGGCATTGCAGCATCGTTAGATGCTGATGAGTGGTGAATCTGAGTAAGCTGGTGAGCAGTGCACCCTCACACATGTGCCATAGTGTGTAACGGCGTTGAGGGGTGATGAATGGTGAACCTGTGCCAGACGCAGTAAACACAGGTGCGGATCAGTCAGCAAAATGGCTGTTAGCAAGATGCCATGGCTTGAAGTGCTGAAATAACACTCATGATGACTGAGGCATTGCAATAACGTGGTAAAGCTGAGTAAACGGCAGGGCGTCCCAGTAAATGCGCCCATGCCTTACCATTTGTACAAAGAAGTACTGTGCCTCTGACACGAGTTTTGAGGCCATGCGGTACCGCTCGATGAAGGCCAGGTTGGATGCCAGCGCCTCGGGTGCTGCCCGGATGGTCACGTAAATCAGCACTGGAGTGAAGTCATCGGCACCTGCAGGCCGCAGGAGACATGAAGACTGTCATAAACGTGCTCTGCTCAGCAGGTGAAAGGGTGCAAAGCCGTTGCTGTCATGTCATGCACGTCGTCCGTTTGTGTGCTAGACCAGCGAGACCACATGGCCAGACCAAGTGGAGTGGCAACACCAAACAACACCGCCAGGCCCAGGAGTGCAGCAATGCAATCCTCACAAGCACACACACATGCAAGTCAGGTCACTCTTGGCAGTCTTGCTTTCTTAGTGTGCAGTTGTACAGAAGAGTTGTTTGAGTATTTGAACGGCAGCGCATAGCAAGCCCACAGGAACTTGGCGCACGTCACTCACCAGCGCCGTACTTCTTACTGGCCAGCAGGTTGTTGACCACCTTGCAGCAGCTGAGCACACAGACCAGCTTGTCCCTGGGGCTCTGCAGGCGCAAGGAACGGCAGCAAACGGGGACAGTGCAACAGAGTCAAGGGCAAGAGGGGTAATCAGCACATTCCAGCACTGCTTTTGTCTTCTCTTTCTCTGCGCCCGAGCATCAAACACATACAAAACATGTCTTCAACCTTTCCACAGTGATCTATCCACCTAGTCAGTGGATTGATGGGTCAGCAGGTCTGAGTGGCTGGCCTGATTCAATATGAATGCTGGTCACCTAACTGCACACACTGCACAGCCTGAAAGCGCTAGAGGTTGACCTCAGGCCTGCTTCATCCCTACACATAATCACCCGTCCCGTTCTGTGGGTGTGAATGTAATGCCACATGTGGTTGCTGTTCGACCTGCACTGCCTACACTGCTCAGCCTGCGAGCCCTGATGTACCTTGAACATGTTAATGCGCGCAAGCTCCTTCTGCGCCAGCAGCAGCGAGCTGTCCGATGCAAAATCAAATGCAATCTCTAGATGTTCAGGTCGCACGAACTGAAGCGCCTGCAACACAATCGGCAAAGCATGAGTTGACTGCGTGCAAGACAGGCTTGCGAGCAGGGGCAGGTGAAAGTGCAACCTTATAGCCACCATACCACAAGCAGTTGCTGAGCTTGCATGCCCAACCTGTTGTTGAGTGCAGGGGAGGTTGCATGATAATGGCATGGTCATCTTATCATGGGCTGTGAACACCCAACACTGACCTGCAATCTTGCCGCCACTGCGATGTCCCTTTCTCTGTCCAGAGCGTCAGCTCCAAAGGTACGATCATACAGCTTGGTCATCAGATACTTTTCAAGGCCCTGCGCAATCGACCAGTGTGCGGCCAAGCTGAGTAACAAACACCAACAGGAGGATCAGGATGCACATCTCAGTTGCCATACACCATCCAAGCCAATGTCATCTGACAGATTTCTTTCTACATATCATGTGCCGCATTACATGGCGTTTGCAGCTGGAACAGTTGCTAAAAGCAAACGTTTGACGCTGGAAGTTTGCCCATGACATTGTAACAAGCTAAGAACATGTGGACAGGGGGCACTACATTACTGCAGCTGTCGCAATCGCTTTCTATATCCCGCATCCTGGCAGTGCGACTGTCTGCGATCTAGGTTCTGAACAAATGCAAGGTCGTTCCCGAGTTAGTTTTGGCCAACTTGTTCAGGCAGGATCTAAGGGTTGCCAGTGCACCTCAGAAGCCGCATCCAAGTCCTCCCTGGTCGTCCCTGCCCACAGCGGGTGCTGTGCGAATGCCACTTCCATGCTGGACAGAAACTCCTGCGTGGTGCATGGCATTGTTCATGACATGACATGGCTGAGTGTGGCACTGTATGGACGCGCCACGGCTAAGCAACCAATGGAGCCCTGGTGCCCGCGTGCACACTGTGCAAACCACAAATACGCATGAGTATTCACACCCGTTGATTTCATGCCAGGCGCTGCTGCTAGAAAGGTGCGTTTTCCAAGGTACGCATGAAGGCGTGCATTGCGTCACAGCCCTCTGCAAACTGTGGATCCCTCATGGTTGGGGAAAGTACGAGTGATGAAGGCGTATGGTGATCATCAGGCGCACCTGCACTGCCTTGCTGTCAGATTCAGAGTCTGGAGGCCTAGCCCTGAAGCCTTTCATGAACCTACAAACAAGAATCATGAGACTCAGCAGCACATGTTAATGTCTGTAATGGCTGCTGTGCCACGATGCGACTGAATGTAAGAATCCATACTCGAACTGGTGGTGCCAAGGCGGACGTGCAGCTGCCATGGCATGCCCCACCCAAACACCCACAAGTTGATGCTTCGTACAAGATCACGCGCCGGCTCCTTATTGATTGTATTGATGAACTTGTCAAAGCTCAGTTGTTCCATCTTGGGAGATGCTTCTGTCTGTCCGATCCGCTGAAGTAGAAGACGACCAGCTTTCGACAACAACAAAGCCTGCTGTTGGGTGCTGATAATTAACAAGCAAAGTCCGTTTCGCTCTTGCTTGCCACGCTGATCACCCTTGCTCCACTGACGATCCCGGCATCAATCAAGCCTTCGTTGCGACGTTACGCACGTGGATCTTTGAACTCATGAAACCCCAAGAGCTGGGTGTGTGTGACGTGCTCTGTACCATCCGTTGTGAGTGTGAGTTGAGCCAAGAAAGCTCACTGGTAGCAGGGTGCAAAGTACGAAATCTCTGGCTCTGGTCTGGAAACATGATGTATTGCATTGCTGTCATCCTCGTGCCTGCCATTGACATGCATCTCTGCATGAGAACAGAGCCAGTGCAACTGGCTTGCAGCAGACCTGTGCATCATTTCCAAAGTTGAAGAGCTCATTTGCTTTTTCAGGGCACTGTTTCCACGTGACATGCGACACTGTGATGCCAGCAGATTGCACACACTTTTGTAAAGCTACGGCCCAAGTGCAGGAAATTTGGGTGGCTCCCAAGAGGACAGAATTATTTCAATCCTGTGCATGATAGAGTTCACACCTGACCATGTTGGCGCAGTCACTACTCTTCACACGAGGGGAAGGACTCCAACCCGTTAACCACAGATATTCAGACAGATAGCTGTCAGTCAGCCGTGCCTCCGAATCCAGACTAGGTTGACAAACCATCATTATTGATTGATGATGGAACCAGATGAACATGAAAAGTGCGTTCCTGGAACGTACTAGGCGCTTGCAAAAAGGGGGGCAAACAAATTGTAACCGTTCAAAGTGAGCAAAGTGAAGCACAAACGACCTGAGGGGCACATCAATGAGATGCCTGGTGTGGACAAGGCTACATTTGACTGTTGCACATAGTGATAGTTGACGTTACGTCCGCACGGCAACGGCATGCAGCCCACGGGTTGTGCAAGCCACCACACGACAGTT
>QAXH01006189.1:3399-16471 GCA_004335635.1 Chloromonas sp. AAM2
ATATATATATATATATATATATATATATATATATATATATATATATATATATGTATGTATGTATGTATATGTATTTACACCAGGGTGCTCTTCGTACAATATGCGGGCACACTTGACTGCTTGTCAAGCACCTGATTTACCCAATCATCAAGTGAAACCAGCAGACACCTTACTCTTATCAACTTCTCATTCCTCAACTCTGCCCGCTCTCTAGGCAACGATTGCCACACAGATGCCCCACTTTCGACACTTAGCCTCCAAACCTCAACTCTGGTTGCTCAAGTCAGCCGTTGTCCCACCCACCATTTCCGCCTTGAGTAAGTACATTCGCCCTATCACGTCGCTGCTTACATCCTCGTTGTGCCCCAGCAGGCTGATCACCTGCCGCGGACCAGATCCGCCCTTTCCAACGCCATGCGCCTCTGCACTGCCTGCCACACTTGTGCTTGCATCAGCCCCTGTCCTTCCAAAGCTGTCGTCAGGGGTCATGCTGCCAGCCTCAGCCCCAATTAGTCTGCCATCACTGCTGACATCATCACTGTAATAACCCCCACGATTCTCATGGCTGGTTTCATTCCCAGGCATCCTGAAATCACCGGTCCGCGCTTGTTGAACCTGGTGGAAAGTCAAGGCAGCTGCCGCCTTCTGTACCATTGCCCACACCGCATCGCCTGCCATGGCTGCAGCTCTAGCCACTATGCGCGTGACTGCAGTGCTGGGGCCGGGGCGGGGTAGCTCTGGATGGTGGGGGTGAGTGGTGGGGGCGGTAGGGTGAGTTTCATGCAACCAGCGCGCGGCATGCGTGGGGTCCTGAACGACCATGGACATCAGCACATCGCTGCAGCCCTCCCCCGTGACTATGTGTGTGCTGCCTGGCGCTAAAGTATGCTCATTTAAGGCCTGTTGTTGCTGCTGGTCCTGGTCTTTTCCGAACTGGTGCTTCTGTTGCTCGCTCAGATGCTGATTGAAATCCTGTTGCGGCCGCTGCTGCCTGTGCTGATCCTGCTGCTGCCCGTGCTGGTCGTGTTCCTCATCACCCTGGTCCTGGTGCTGACGGTTGGTCTGGTGGTCTGTTGGTGCATGTGCCTTTTCATCAGCTCTTGATGCTGCCTGGAGCTCATTGCGTAGGTTGAGGGCAAACAACTGCGCAGCAAACCAAGGATGCCGGATTCAAACATCATCATCACCTGCAAAACACTGCCGTTGGCCAATACAGTAATGCCGTTGGCCAATACTGCAAGCTTGCGCCACTTTATTCAAAGCTTATTAGGTACTTGTGACCCTCTTCATCACCCAGCTCTGCTGTGAAAACGGCCTATTACCTTAGCGTGGTTTTCACGGCTTTGCTTGTGGCCTTGCTTCAAACTTCGTCGCCTTCAACCTTGCCAGCTTACCACCTGTACCTTTTACCCTTTACCCTCGGACCTTCCAGTATCCTTCGCCCACCCAAGACATGTCACACTCTTACACGCCACACCCTAAAACGCCTAAGCCGAAGAGTGACCAGACCACTGACCGTTTCCAGTGGCAGCCGGCTGCCCGCTGCCAGCCCGGTGAGCTCCTGCCAGTACCAGGGGTAGGTGGCCTCGTGCACTGAGCGCATCTCCTGGAAGACTGCACTGCCGTGCTCAGTAGAGATGTAGGCCTGCATGAACCCCATGTTCTAGTTCTGTTAGTTCAGTTTGCACGCAATTTTCACGGACAGCTCAGACCTGATCCAGCTTGCTGTACACGTGATGTTGGAGTCACTCTGCTTTGTCTGTTTGGTGCGTGGACTCTGGCTGTCTCCAATTGGTGCATGCAGATATGCCATGAAATGCTCTGTAGAACCAGCACTATGGCCTTTTATTACCTGAATGGTTGCTAGTACAGCACTGTCCGCCACACGTGCACGGATGAGCTGGCCAAAAGTGGTGCCTTGGATGAACCCTGCGATCTGGCATGGGCACTATGCTATGTGAGGGCGTGACATGAGTATCGAGGTATGCTTTGCTTTCTGATGTGCAGACAGGATTGGCCAAGGAATCAGTGGTTTCCAGCTGCTTACCAGGTGACAGCTGCTGTGAACCGACTCATCTGTTGTGTTCAGCAGCCATCAGCTTACCCAGGTCATAATGGCTGTTGCAGGCCTCAACAGACAGAAGAGGCACGTCCTCGAAGTACGTGAGGCGTTTGAAGCAGGCTGTGGCAGGACCCATCACAGCCAAGGCCATCACCAGCGGCAGCTGGGCGCGCACGAGCAGTCCGCATGACCTCCGCTTCCTCGCACTCCCATCCATCATGTTTGTAGGTCACTTTTGGCGGGATTCACAACACTGGATTGGTCCAGTACAGACGCCGATGGCAATGCTAAGTCCTACGAGGCACAAATGCATATGCTTTCATACGCGATCAGGGTGGTGTGCCAGCGATGGCCCCGATTATGGATTTCGTAACAACCCTAACGGAACCTGGTGATCGCGCATCGCGGGTAATTTCTTTGATCCGCGTCATTGCACTCAATGGCGATGTCGGCAACTGCTGCTGGCGGTGCGCAGAGCACTGCGGGTGTGTGCTATCGCTGTTTTAGCAGCACATAAACGCATCGCCCCACAGTAACGGCACGGGAAGGCCAGTTTGTGCTACCGGCGAGGAGTTGTTGTTTTTGTAGAGTTGAGTGCTGGGAGATAACACAGTCTTCTGTCTAGGGAATTGTTCAAGTTGACTTTACGGTTGTTGCTTAGGGTGCAGTGGTGACCAATAGGTCACCTATTTTCCTTCTGCTCTTGCCCCTGCTGAGCAATCCTCGCCGTACTGAAGGCCATGTAAACAACAACATCAACATCAACAAAAACAAAAACAAAAACAAAAACAAAAACAAAAACAAAAACAAAAACAAAAACAACAACAACAACAACAACAACAACAACATAGACGAAGCCTCTCAGGGGTCGCCAGCCGCTGTGCTGACCTCTGTGCGAGCCCCGGCAAACCAAGGGGCCGAGTTCATCGTTATGATACATCCTTCAGCGCCCTGCCGTGCAACGGAAAGTTCCCATCGATCGGCGCGTTCGCCGGCACTGGCTTCCGCTGTACTTTGTGAGAGTCTGACCGCCCCGGGTTGCGGGGCTCCTGCCTTTCGGCCCAATCACCAAACCCTGAGATGTTCGTGTTGCTGATATACAGGGACACCCACTCTGGCTGGGCGCCACCCGTGCTCCACCCGCTTTGGCTTGCTGCTACGCAAGTTCACTCGCCCATGGTCAAGCATTGTCCTTATGAGTATGCCACATGCCCCGACCCCCCAAATGGCGGAATGGCGCGAAAGCTAAACTGATGCAGATTGTAGATGGACGCTGCCAGCAGTGATGGGAGCGTTCACGTCGTCGAGATGCTCCATTCAAATCCACAGTCGCAAGAGAGAGGCGTGTGCTCGCAGTCTACACAATCAGTGGCGTCTGGGTGGGCTACGGTGGTCAAATCTGCGCGGCAGTGTGGGCATCCTACGACAACGACTATTTTGTGCCCGACTGCACGGCAAAGAGCAAGCATGGGCCCTACACCTACCAGCTCTGGAACGACCGCTTCCCTGACACACTGGCGTTTGCGGTCAAGGAGTTAGTGTAGCCATCGCAGATAGAAAAATAGGCAGCTAGATTCGACACAGGTGGCTTCCATGTCAAACTTGATGTAGCTTAACAAAGATGTTTGCCAGTTCTGGGACAATTTGACGGGTTCCTGTGGGGAGTGTTCTTGGTCCTGTTGTATTGGCTGATGGGAACTATTGTGGTACGTTTAAGTACTCGTTACGAGCCGAGCACACCATCAGGAAGCCCGCACCAACAAGTGTACACCTGAGCAAACAGCGGCTCCGTGTGCGTGTACAGAGAGTCTGTGTGTTGGTCCACAACCAAATGAACAGGTCGTGTTGGTACATGGTGTGTTGCTTGTCACTGGGGCAGGCCAGTTGCACCAAAATGTGCCAATACCGTACAGGTCATCACGAAAAATCTAAACATGCTTTGTCAATCATGCATTGGATGAAGTGGGAGTTCACAACGCTTCAGCAGGCTGCCACAGTATCAAAGCAACCCAAAACAAACACTGCCTGCACTGAACCACCTCAGAAATGTGTCTTGGCATTCAGGGTTGCACTAACGCCATTGCAACTTCAAGTAGTAAAAGTAGTAAAAAAACGTTTCGGCTTGCTTCTCTTCTTGAAAGCAATCACGGGAAGAAATAAGTCACCTGACCGGGTCAAAGTCTGTAGAAATCAGCTCGCTGTCTGCGCCATCACGCATCTCTCATGCATAAATTCATAGCAGAATGTCAGGCAGTCCACAGAAGGCTGACTTGCCTCTGTATTCAATTAAACTACAGTGACAGTCCCTGTTTCGTGGATAGCGTAATGGAATTTAGTCGGATAAAGGGACAGTCATTGTACTTGGCTGGCCAGATTAGGCTGCCAAATCTTCCGGCTCATGTCAAGCAACAATGCTCATCACAATTCGTATATTCTGGCGATACATAGCACAGTTCTTAGAGTCACACTGTCGCCCATCATCACAGCCGACATGAAAGGTCATAATGTCTGCAAGCATGCTGTGGGGTTTTCATGCACATGCATCAAGTGAAGGACAAGGTTTCAAATGACATCGTCGTTTTTGCATGGCAAGCGCAAGAAGTAATTGATAGGCCTGGGTGGGATCGGGTCCCGGAGCCTGGGAGGCCTGACCTGCCACATCAGCACTAAGCATAGCACAGTACTAAAGCCCAGTAGTTGCAGAAATACAGCTGCTGCCACGCACACCACCAAAAACACAGCAGACGCCCCCCGATCTTGCCAGGAGAGAATAGCCTGCATGGCATCGGCATCAGGAGCATGCATGTGCGACATGCGTAAGTGGCGCATGGGCATGATGGCAGCCTGTCTGTGGTGGGCAAGTGCATGTATGCATGCATGTACGGCGCCAAAGCCAAGTGTTGGCAGCTGATGCACATTACAGGCTGTCAGTGACAGAGCGTGTTTGTTTTGTTCAATGGACAGTGCACTCGATCCAGTGTGGCAGGCTGCAGGCCACTGCCAGCCCTCAAACCCTGTGTCCATCACACGCACTACCTGAAGCCTCTCCAGAAAGGATGCCACGTCGTCAAAGAAGTTTTGGCCCAACAGCGCGATGTCTTGCAGCCGCTCGTACTGCTGTCGAAGTCGCTCAAGTGTGGTGCTGCAGAGTGAGACTCAGAGTGAGAATAAATGAGTGACTTCGTGAGAACAGACCACTGGTGAGTATTTGGTGAGCGAGACAGTTGATGAGCAATCAGTGAAAGTGCCGTGCGACGGGTACTTAGGTTGGATGCATATGCTTATCGCGCAGTCCAACGGCGCAAGCGATGTGAAGGGCAAGTGAGTGCATGCACGTCAAATTTGTGTGGGTAATGAAAGACTAAAAACATCATTGCACGGAGCCATACCGGTTAGAGCCACCACCTGTCAGTGTTTACCCATTACTATTGATCATTGCCCCCCTCACTTGGCTGTGGGCACGTCCGCCTCCACTTCATGCAGCTCCTGGCGCTTGGCAGCGGCTGCGTCAAGAAACGGACAACATCACGAGTGGCACGTGCATGACTCAGGCCAAGCCTGTCTCATGGTCAAAGCGCAAAGCAGTGCCACAACGACCGCATGGTGCTATGTACTAGTCACTGGCAGCCCAGAATTCTGTACAGCTGCTGACAACCAGCCCTGGAGCACATGCTGCATGTGAAGCACACAATGCTGGGCCAGACCGATGCTGCAAGCTAACCAGCTAACCAGCTGGGACCATCAAGGTCAGCTGACTGGCAGAATGATCATGCAGTCAGGATGATCAGAGGCCAACAAAGTGCACAAAATAGGATGACGTATTCTTCTCTTGTGCAAAATGTTTTGAGCAGGCGTTCTACTGGCTGTTGAAAGCGCTTGCACTGACGCTATTCAGCATGCCACCCTTAACCATGAATTTCAGCAAACTATTACCTGCCGCCATTGTCACTGCGCACGCCGTGGGTCCGTATCTGTCCAGGTAGTGCCGGTAGCTGACCATGGCCACCAGGCACAGGAAGAGCTTGAGGGCCGTGGAAGGGTAGAAGGACAGCAGAAAGATGCAGAAGGCCACCTGCGGGCACATCAGGGCAGGAAGCGACGCATGCTCTGTGCTTGGATGAACCAGAGCACTGACCTGGACTGCAATCTGTTAAACTCTGCCCTGGCCTAAGATACTTGGTGGTGTCAGATGGATGGATGGCTGTTCAAGTGTGCCCCATTGATAAGTGCATCCGCATGGTCAGGCCACCCACTCGTGCACCCTCGATTACTCACAGCTTTGCCCGTGAACAAATCCTAGGGCTGGCCTAGGTTGGCCTTGTCATGCCTCACAATGTTCCATTGCCGAGTCTCCCATGATTACACCACAGGTCGGCACTGGCGCCTACAGGTAACCTTGATCATAACTTCTTGTGTACGGCGCGCTGGAAGATTGGCATGTTGTGCTTGTCGCCTTGCCCCTGCACGAATCCTAGGACTGCCTGGCCTGGCCTCACCTCCCCAGACTTCTGCGGGTCGCTCCAGGAGCAGATGCGGCGGAACCAGAAGCGCACGCGCCCCAACGCACGGATGGCGGTCTGGGCACGGCTGCAGGCAGGGTGCCTGGCATGCGACTTGATGCTTTGGTACGGATGATTCAATCCATGTGACAAGTATGTGTGGGAGAAGAGTTTGGTTACAATCAGTTATGGTTGCAAGGTTTACCAATGGTCGCATGCATCACATCGACTGCAAACCCTTTCGTTACGTGCTCTTAAGGATGAGGCTCGAGAGCAGCTGAGAGGTTCACTGTGGATCGCGCCATCAAGCAGTTTGAAGGCTGCATGTAACTTGCAGTCACTGCACAATTTGCCATCAGGAAGGTTCAATGGTGCATGCAACACTGACGTTTCAAAGGTGCGGTGATTAGGTTATGTTGCCGCACCCTCGGCTGCTCTCGACCAGCGTGTGCGGTTTGAGCAGGAAGATTTCAACGGCAAGCAGACTTCGCACTTGAACATAACATTTAGTCCAGTTCACTGGCAGTGCTGGATGAGCAAGGCCCTGACAAGACAACGTTCAACATCAGTCTGGTTGTACACACTAGAAGTTCAGAACTCACGTAAAGTTGTTCTGCGCCCTCGGGAGTGCAAATTTATTCCTTGCATTGCTGGTCATTGCGCTGGAAACCGCCAGAGGGATGGGCGGCTGCACCCCCGCCAACCACTTAGTGACCAGGTTGGTTGACTCCTTCTGCATGGCCTTCCAGTCACTGCTGTCATCAACCTGCAGGACAGCTGGGCAGTCGGTTCGTCAGTTGCTCTGCCATTGGTCACCAGCCTACAGCCACCGTGGGATCTTCTCTTCACCATGCAAACCCCAGTAATCCCATTAACTTGCGTCATGTTCGCATGACTGCCTGCCTCTGACCTGCAAAGCTCCAGGTGCTGCCTCTGTGCCACGGCCACCGTCATCTTGAAGCAGGACATTGTTACGGCATTCAATTGCCTGCTCAGAGCAAACTGCAGCATGCCTGCAAATCCCAAGTTCCAGCATGTCCAAAACTCTCATGCAATAACACCATCCCTCAGGGTGAGGGGCCTGCTCTTACCTCTAAATAGTAGAAGGGCTCAGGCAGCGCTGGGTATGAGTACATGTCCAAGACTTGCAGTGCCCCTTTCCAGCGCGGCATCCACATGTGCGGGAAACGGACCTGAAGAGTGAGAAGGGCGCCGGATGAGTGACGCGTGAAGCAAGATAACCAGGCCCTTGCCAGTGACGTTCAAGCAGCTGTTGTGAATGGCCATCCGTCACGCCGAGGCATCGATAATCATGGCTTGTCGTCTTCTTTATAATTCTTTTCTTTTCGAGCCAGACGCAGATTTACGCCTTTGTGGAAACCAGCACAATCATTCGTTTTCTTGCTCATGCCCAGGCGGAGCACATCTCGTGTCAGGGCAGTTTGAAATGCATTTGACCGTGATCACCAGAGCCAGAGATGGGAGACGGCCCTGGATCTACATACAACCAAATCTACACCCAGAGCGTGTCACACCCCCACTGTACCGCAGAACGACATCAAGTCTACTGTGCCAACCAACTTAGGGCTGAATCCCGCCATGTTGTATTGCACTACCCAGAGCGTGCCTCGGGCCTTACCTGCACTTGAATGACACACAGCAGCTCCCCCCCCACCTCCGCCACCTCCCGCAGACCCCCACCCCCGGTCCCCGTATGTCTCCGGTTAACCATGTGGCACGCTGCAGACGTTCTCCTTCCAGAAACGGGCGCCACGGCTGCTGCAGCCGCCTGCAGCTGCTCCTGGTGCAGCTGCTGCTCTTGGTGCTGCAGCTGCTGCTGCTGGGCAGCTGCCTCCCCGCCGCCACTAGATGAGGGCATGGCGGATGACGACTTCATGGCGTAGACGTGCATGGTGTGCCATGTGGGGGTGGGGGTGAAGGGGTCCAGGCTGGACAGGCGCATGCGGGCCTTGCCTATCAACTGGTGGTCAGGGGCCTTGCCTACCAGGGCAGCCACCTGCATGCATCACATGAGTCAATTCCATGCCTCCCTGGCAGAGCTGCCATGTGCCAGAGATCACCAAATGTCACCACGTGACTAGGCAAGTAACGAATTTACTATGCCAGCTTGCAACGCAAGCTACCTATTGGATGCCTTGGTTTCCTTGGACGAGCAAACTGTCAGGCACGCGCCCAGGGAGTGCTTGCTCTTTGCCTGGACACCTGTCTCCCGGCTGCTTGTTCGCTCATTCCCCGTTTTCTTTTATATCTTCTGTCCCCCACTCCCTCCTTGCACTGCTCATTTCACGATCCAACCCCTTCTCCATCTCACCGCCCCACCAGCCCATATACCACACACAGATTACAGGACGGCATGGGCACCTGCCTGACCTACTCTGAGCACGAAACCCGACAAGCCCCGCTGTTTGCCCCCCGCTCACCGTCGTCTGCACCTCTGCCACGGCCACCGTTAGGTGCACTGCGGGGTCGTACAGCGGCAGCCGCACCTCCCAGTTGAACGCGTTGGCCACCGGCCCCGCCACACTCGCGCCGACTGCGCTGGTCAGCAGGATGGGCGCAACCACGCCATTTGTGTCGCGCTCAACTGTGCGCGCCCAGTGGGGACCACACCTGAATGATATACAGAGACACGGCACACTATCACGTGGCCTCCCTTACACAGTGCCAGGTAGGCAGCTGGATGTGAGCAAGAGATTGAAGCCAAGGCTCAAAATGGCCATTACAAGACTTGCGACATCGGACTGGTTTGGGATCTGGAACACTGGTACATACCCGTCACTGCATGGAACTAAACCATGCCGGTCAGGGAACGTTCGGTTTGCATCTGTTCCTCAAGCTAATGTCGGTGTTCAGCAAGGCATCAAGGTGATGGCCATGTTCAGGTTTTGTGTAAGCATCACCCATGTGGTGTCAGCTCCTGGTAAACACGCTCTTTCCGTTTCCAGTTACTGAAGGCTGTTGAGGAAAACGTGCCTGAATGCCTTTCACATGTGTCACATGGGGCTCACCTGACAGCCGCATACACAGGGTTGGTGCTCGTGCTGCGCTGCTTGAGGGTGCTGATGCGCAGCCGCACCTCCCCGACAGGTGGCCGCTCAGTGGCCGACGCCCCAGGCGCCTCCCGCCCCACCACCCCATTATCCTGCGGGGCGAGATGAAACCGCCCCCGCATACCGTCCACACGGCTGACGTTTCCTATCGCCGTCGTGCTCCCGCCCGCACTGAGCTGTTCCGAATTCAATTGCCCTGTGGCGGAACCCCCACCAACCAGCACATGGGTGGCACTACTGCCCAGGATGTACCGCTCGTACAACTGGCTGCCAAGGCGTTTGATGTGACAGACCAGGGTTTCGCGCTTTGACTGCCCCTGCTGTTGTGTGGGCCAGGACGGGTCGGTGTGGGCGGGGTATGTGGTGTCGCTGCGGAGGGCTGCTTGGGGTACGGGACACGTCATGGTCATCCACATGCGGTTGACCAAGTTCTGGACTGTGGTGCTGCGGACACACAGCACAAGCAGGAAAGGTGTTGTTGTTGTTGTTGTTGTTGTTTACATGGCCTTCAGTCCGGGGAGGACTGCTCAGCAGGGGCAAGAGGGAAAGGAAAATAGTTGACCGATTGGTCACCACTGCACCCTAAGCAACAACCGTAAAGTCAACTTGAACAATTCCCTAGTACAGAAGCCTTTGTTAGGAAAATTGTGAGTGTACATATGCTTGTTAATGCCAGGCCCAAAGTACTCTCAGTGGCACACAAGACATGGACACAAATCAGCACCAGCATGTTAGTGCATGGCTCTCTGCAGTGTTCCATTGTTGTGGTTCTGACCCTAGGGTTTGAAACCTGTGTATGCGCATACATTGAATGATGCCCACCCAGCAACACTGATATGCAAAGGCAAGTTGTTGGGTATGCAAAGGCAAGTTCTTAGTTATACAAAGGCAGGTGTGCATAAGCTTCTTGATCACGGGCACAGCTTATCTTCAGGAGTGCACAAGGGCAGGGGCATGCATGGCAACGCATAGCTTGGGGAGCGGCATATTAGCAGAGTCCCTAGGCATGTGCGTTGCGAATGGTTTGGGGCCACAGTAACACAATGAGACTAAACATGTTGTGACTGCCGATCAGCTGGCAAATGTCCGACCACTTCTCAGCGGTGCATAAACCATCGCCACCATGGCTTTCTTCAGTGGTCCAATGTTGTAAAATCAACAAGGGTTTGGGACTGTGCGGCTTTTGACCTGAGCTTATGCAGTCCTAGCATGTCACATGGTGTGGCAGACGGGCAATGCTTTTATGAAAACCACAGTCACTGTCTGTCCACCCACTTTGCATTGAGGATGGCCGCCACAATCGGGTCCGAGGCAACAAACGCGTCCAGGGACATCTCCAGAGTGTCATTGCGATTGCGCTCGCGCTGAAGCGCCAGGCCTGCGCTGGGCACGTGTCCTGCGTCGCCTATCCTGTCGGGGTGGTCGTGATGATGAGGTTGGTGGTTGGGGTGGTGGTTTTGGTGGTTGTAACCGCCAGCGGATTGCATGATGGAGCCGCCACCGCTGCTGGCCAGTAAGGAGCGGGTGGGACCAAGGCGATGGAGAGTGGACTGCAAAGAGACAAAGACCAAGGCATGGCGCAGGGCAGCGGGACATAGGGTCGACACACACTGGACCAACTACACTTTGTTATGTATCAGGTACGTACAGAAGAGGGAACTATAATTTTTATATTTGAGGTACGTAAAGAAGAAGGAATGTACTCAAACCCATCTCGTTTATTCCCTTTCTCAGGGTAGGTCAGGGCTTCAGACAGGGCAGACATAACCACCTACACACGCCATATGAGCATGCACCCATTCTTTCGCTCCCAGACAGACAGCGCAAACACACTGACACATACCCACCCTTCCGTTCACACTCACATGCACACACACGCGCGCACACACACACACACACACACACACACAGAGACACACTCTCACCATTGACTCTGTTGCCTCTCTGTGTGCATGCCCGCCACTGGCCAACGGGTCCCCATGGTCCCACATGCACCGGCGCGCCTCGCCGCCCAGGCCCGCCTGCGGGGGCGCCAAGGACTCCCTGTGCGCGCGTCGCTGGGCGGGGGACGGGGAGAGCTGCCGTGTAAGGTCGGATGACTTCTGAGGAACCTGCACGTGTGAGAGTGTGAGGGAGTGTGTGAGTGTGAGAGTGAGAGTAGTGTGAGAGGAACTGTGAGACGGAAAGTGTGTGAGAGAGTGCCATAGAAGCAGTTTTTCCTCATGGGCAACGTGTGGGGCGAAAGAGTTGCGAAACCTCATGTAACCAGAGACTGTCACCTAGGGCCCACCTTGTACAGCGCAGCCCTCCAGTCCGCATCGGCGGCTCGCACCAGCAGCTGCGCTGAGCCTGAAAACAACAGCACACATCAGCAGGTTGAAAGACAGTACTTGCTGTGCCACCACCACTCTGGCGGCATTGAGTGGCTGGCTACATGGTACTGTATGAGCTCCTGTGCATGCATGCCTGGAGCAGCCTTCACTCAGTCCTGATATGCTCTACGGCATGATGCACACAGGAAGATCCGTAGTGTACGCACAGTGCGGCGCACGGAACCACATGGCTTGGTCCTGCACGCAGCCCAACAGTGCCGACCCACCAAACTCTTCGTCGTCAAACGGATGTATGATCCCGTCCGGCGCGCCGTCACTAGACATGACGCTGCCCGGTGCGTAGGGATCCATGAGAGCGGCCAGGGGCGTGTGCAGCCGCGCGGCCACACGACCCTTGCGCCTGGGGGGTGGCAGGAGGGGCAGAGCAAGGGGGCTGATAACCTTGCCAAAACGATATACAGATAGACTGTTACAAATACCTCGGGCCAGCCAGTTTTTGGGCGGCCAGGCATCCACTGACAGCGCCAGTAAACAGGCCCTCATCAGCCCCCCCACACCCTTGCCCCTAAGCCACGTTTCCCACCCAGCATGCCGGGAAAGAGCAATTGCAATTTAAGGGCGCCATGCACAAGACTGGGCTTGGTACAGAGAGCACCCGCCGCAAACCACTACCAGAACGTGCAGCCAGCACCGAGCAGTTCCACCCACTTGCTGCTGGGCGTGACGTACAACGCCAGGCTGAGCGCCATCTCCGGCATGGGCCGCAGGCACGTGAACACAAAGTGAGCATTGTTCAGCGGGGCGGCGGCCAGGTTGGCCAGGGGCAGCCACTTCATGCGCGTCTGGAAGGTCTGGCCAGCTATGGTGGCCTGAAAGAAAAAGACGCACACACACACACAGTCATGCAAGCAGGAGTCGGTGATGCTTGGTTCAGAGCATGTCCACGGCTGACCAAAGTAAGCAGTCTTTTATGACATGCGGGGCTAGGGAGGCCTGTTATGGAAGCGACGTTGCACACACTCATCCCCTCCCCCCCAGCACACAGTGCACACAATGCCATTCAACGGCATGCGCACCCCACAGGCACACGTGCACAGTGATCCAGAG
>QAXH01006190.1:0-14146 GCA_004335635.1 Chloromonas sp. AAM2
TCAGTTGGCTGGTGTGTAGCTCGCTTGCGTTGGTTCTCAGTCTTTTCGCAGTTGATGTAATGAGTCCATGCCTATCCCATTGCCACCCATCCAATGTCCCAGGGCAGACTCTTGGCAGCAGGCAGGCTATGACATTGACACAACATCACAAGCAGTCAGTGCCACACTTCCCAATCTGTCCCAGTACTGGCACAACACCATCGTCTACAACATCAGTGCATCAGTGCCAGCTCAGCCTCACATGGTTCTAATGAGAAACTGGTTCTAATGAGAAACCACACATCTCAGTTCCACAATGCGCCATACATCGCCTACCCAACACATCTCACCACACCATAACCCTAACCCACACAACTTCACCATCCCAGTGTCAGATGTCACAAACTGTCCCAGAACTGGCAAACTTCCTTTTT
This sequence comes from Chloromonas sp. AAM2, assembly GCA_004335635.1. Classification (NCBI taxonomy): domain Eukaryota; kingdom Viridiplantae; phylum Chlorophyta; class Chlorophyceae; order Chlamydomonadales; family Chlamydomonadaceae; genus Chloromonas; species Chloromonas sp. AAM2. Next base: position 414 of record QAXH01006190.1, read on the forward strand.
TGCGAGTGATGATGTAGCTTGCATCAGTGCAGCCTGCCACCTGCCATGTTGCCCGCGTTGCCAGCTAGTGCCTTGTCCAGGATACCCATGACCTTCCATGCAGCCATTTGCTACCACGTGCGCCTAGCTATACCATGTTTGGGTATTCAAGTGTCTGGTATGCTGCGTGAGCTGTCTTCTTGTAACAGGCAAGTGCCAGCCACTACTGCCCTTATGCCAAAATTGCCAAGGGATAGGATTCCAGGCGCAGACTCAGAAAACCCAAGACCATATGCTTAGCTATACTGTGCTTGGGCCCATCTCGGTCATGAGCTACTAGCAGCTGGCCATATCTTGTCAGAGCTGGCCAACTCTGTGCACGGCAGCGACCAAGGCCCTCCATAGACACGGCAGCCAGCTGCACTTCATCATGCACAACAGTGGATCGCAGGGAAGGGGGCTTCACCGCACGGAAGCAGCACGAGACGCAGAAGCTGCCATAGCAAGAGCGCGGTGCAGCAGCACGCCCTGCATAACGCAAGGGTTAGGTTGTACAACATACCAAGTGTATACCCAGGTACTCAAAAGCCCAGAGACCCAGCGCAGGACATAGGGAATGCCATGCCAGGGCTGGGGATGCAACACACCAACTGTACACCCTGATACCCAACAACTCAGAGGCCCAGCAACCCAGAGACCCAGCACAGGACATGGAGTGTATGACGCTAGGGTTGGGAGCAACATACCATGTGTACACCCAGATACCCTTCAATCCAGAAGCCCAAGAACCCAGAGACCCAGCGCAGGACATAGTGAGTGACATGCAAGGCTTGGAATGCAGCAAAATCAGACGTACACCCAGAGACCCAGACATCCAGCCCACGATAGAGGGAGTGGCATGCAAAGGCTTGGGATGCTGCGTATACCCAGACACCCAGACACCCAACCCAGGACAGAGGGAGTGGCTTGGGATGTGGCACGTCAGACGTAATAGCAGACTTTGCCCAAAGCCAGGCTAGACGGCCACGGGTTACTGTTCATGGGGCAAGGTCCGTGTGCGGTAGCTCAGTGGTGAATGGCGGCCACCGGTGGCTGTCTGTCTTTGGGACAGGGTCCCCGTGCAGTAGCTTGGTGGTGAATGGCGGGCCTTGCCCCAAAGCCAAACCAGATGGCGACCGGTGACTGTATGTCTTTGTGGCAGGGTCCCCGTGCAGTAGCTTGGTGGTGAATGGCGGGCCTTCCCCCAAAGCCAAGCCAGACGGCCACCGCTGACTGACTTTGTGGCAGGATCCCCGTGCAGTAGCTTAGTGGTGAATGGCGAACCTTCCCCCAAAGCCAAGCCAGACGGCCACGGGTGACTGGCTTTGGGGCAGGGTCCCCGTGCAGTAGTGTTGTCTGGCGGACCTTGTGCCAATGACAGTTGGTAACCAGTCTTTGTACCTCAGCATCCCAAGCAGCATACCGGTACTTGCTTGGTCCCTTATCACACATTTCACCAGTTGCTACTGGCTGACTCATGGCTGCTGTATCACAACGCTGCTTGTTCACTTAGGGAGAACACTTCTGATCCTAATGCTGTGGTATTCCCCCCATCATGTCACAGCGCACAAGCCCCCGCAAGCCTCTGGAATGAGCTCTTGCTGCACAGAATATGGTTTTTGTAGCGCAATATGCATTTGTTTGCACGTGTCATCAAACGACTGTGACTGATGCGATTTTGGCCACTACAAAGTACCAGTAGTAAGTAGGCATACGGTACCACAGATCAGCCCACTGGATTACCGAAGTGCACCAAGATCGTTCCCAGACGTAAAGAATGCATTATACGATGCAACTGTCGTCTTGTGACTGATAAATCCCATTTCTGGTGATTTCTGGGCCCTTTTACCAATCTACCAGGCGTCCATGCGTGGTTTTCTGCACAGTATATGCAGAAAAGCACGCATGCGGGCAACCTTTTTAAGTTACCATATAGTACCTGAATTTCACGTGAACGTACTTTTGGATTTGGAACATTAGTGAGAGGCGATTAGCGAGTGACAACCTCGTGCAGGGCACTGGCAGGCTGGCCTCCGCATCATGTCATTATGCAAGACCTTTTGTCACACAGTGCCTGAAACCCCTGTTTGTTTGCTGTACGCTGCTGAGAAGAAGCTGAGAAGAAGAAGAAGAAGCTAAGATCTAACAGGATCATCTTATAGCATGGACAAGCGCTCCTGACGAGGGCGTCACAGCGAGCAACACACACATACCCACACATACCCACACAGGCTGAGATACATTACAAAGCTATACCTGGTTTCCTGGAGCATGGGTCCATCAACAACACACCTCAAACAACCCACTGCCATGATCACGACGCCCACAAACAAATTGAATATTGGGATCACTGTCACATAGTCATATTGGGATCACTGTCACATAGTCATATTGGGATCACTGTCACATAGTCATATTGGGATCACTGTCACATAGTCATCTCATCATTACCAACATGGCAAAGAAAGGTTTGTACAGGTATGGATTCCATGTGCGGCAGGCAAGTCTACATGCCCTCGTCGCACATGTAGGTTTGCCGTCCATTTGAGTACACGTATTCAACTGAACTCGGTTAGCTTCGCATGGTTAACTGATGCGATGGCCAAACGCACACCTTTCTGTGGCCTGTCCCTTCATCAAGCTTTGTCATGATTGGGACCTCAGCAAGTATTGAGACCAAGCACAGGTAAACCAACGAATTGTTGTGCAAGCACACGAGCTCACCAGAACCATCTGCGCATAAAGGCGCGCAACAGCACCTGTTGTGTTTGTTGTCGAAGGGCCTTCCGGCCGCAGAGGACAGCTCAGCGGGGCCAAGCAAGTGGGAAAACATAACTGTAAACTTAACCACTGGTTGTAGGTTGTAGAGCCCAACTCAAGCGAAATGAATGAGTTGTCCGGGGTAAAGAATGAGTGATCAATGTATGGTCAGTGTGTGACCATGTGTGGCCTAACTGGTGATGGCGTCAAATGATTGAGTTGCTGCCTAACTCCTGATGTGAGGTGATCAGTCACGTAGCAACACAGCACACACTGGTTCAGACATAGGGTCTGGCACTGACTCAGACATTTGATCACATCATGCCACACGGCGCACACTGACATCGGTTCAAGAATCCGACACTGGGTTCAACTCTGGTACAGACATTCTGGTCACGTGATTATCTCACATAGGGTGACATCGGGTCACATGTCACACATAAATCCCGTGAGAGAGCAACACGGCACACATTGGTATCGGCCAATAGGCTCGCTTGTGTGGCGGGTCAGCCACTCTCACATGGCCTTGACTAGTCCCTTGTCCCTTGGGAGGGTGAGCGCAGCAATCCGTTGGTCAGTGATATCCCTCAGTTTGACGTATGGCCGGAGGACAGCAGAGTCTCCAATCCTTGCACCACCTCAGCCACCTGAATCCGCTGGGCTTGTGGCATGCACGTGGCCTCAATCAGTCGCTGCACCCCTGTGGCATGTGGGCCGCACCAGCTGCCGAGCAGCTGCACCTCACTCTCACTCATCCATGTGGATGCCTTGCATGGCACCTGCAGCAACGCACATGGCGCACGCATGTCATTGGCATGCCACATGCGCGTTGATATTCTCATTTATTCCCGTTCATTCGCCATGCGGCATGTCCTGAGTTTGGCGTAAATGCCTTGTTAGACGCCCTCCATCACCCATGCTAGCTGACTCATAACTTTGCACAAGACCTCACTACCAACGGTCTGGACCCTTGTCTGCTTGCAGTGCGATAGATCTGATTCTTACAGCCTATCAAGGAAAAGCGCTTCAAATGTAAACGACGCGTCCATCCAGACGCCCACACATGCCCACGCACGTGCCTACCTTCATGATTGGCCTGCAATTGTGCATGGGCCCGGGGAACAGCAGCTCGCCCGTCAGCAGCTCGAACAGCATGCAGCCCAGTGCCCACACGTCAGCGGCACAGGCGTCCACGGGGCGCTGCTCACAGGCAGTGTGCATCTCCGCTGCGTTGTACACCTCCGTACCCCTGCATGTGATGCATGTGTGACAACATGCGATGCATGTGTGACAACATGTGACGCATGTGTGACGACATGTGATGCATGTGTGACGACATGTGATGCATGTGTGACGGCATGTGATCACGTGTGACGGCATGTGATCATGTGTGCATGGATGCATAAACATGTAGTCATCTGAATCTCAACATGCCGCATGTTGAAAGAATGGGCAGGAGGGTGCTAGTGTATGTGAAGTTAGTTCAGGTTCGACACTGTCAACAGTGGAGCTGATTGCTTCTGCTCCGGGTTAGTCTTGCGCATGTAAGACCGGCAAAACGCTGGCATCTTTTCTCTGGCCGGCATTGGCACCTATCACACTCATTACTCATGTATCACAAACTTTGGCATCCTTCTGACATTTTACGAAATACTTGAGCATGTTCCACGTCTGGATCCCCTAGAAAATTACGAAAAAAATCGATACGGTAAGAACGATCGACTCAACAGTGCAACTGTGTTCGACTAAATTGCTTATAGTTCAGCTCACCTCGCCTCCCACAGCTGCAGGTCCGCCTCACTGCCCCCCTCACTGCCCACACACGCCTCGCTTAGGTCGGCCAGCAACACACGCCACCCTGCCGCCACTCCCGCCGCCCCTGCGCCCGTCTCCGCCTTTTCTGCTACCCCTGCCTCCGCCGTCTGCTCTGCCCCTGTGTTTGTGCTCGGCACCGCCTCCGCCGGCCCCGAGACCTCCGCCACCTCTGCCTGCTTGAGCAGCAGCACGTTGTGCGGCTTGAGGTCGCAGTGCGCCACGCGCCTCGCATGCAGCTCCGACACCAGACGGGCAACGTCCAGGAACACACTGGAAAGGGACAGACAGCAGGGCGGGATTATTGTGGTGTGTTTTGCAGTACACAGCCTGGCCAACCCCAAGCAAGGACACGAATTGAGAGAGGTGGAGCAAAGCAAGAACGACGAATCTGGGTAAGGAAGACTACTCACTGACTGACAGGGCAGCAGGGTTATGTTGCTTACAAGTGACAGGGCAGAAGTACCCCTTTGAGGACGCACTCACCGCAGTGCCTGGGCACACCAGCCATCGTCCTGGGTGCGATTCTGCAGTGCCCACGTGTTCAGGTTGCAGTCACATGGCTCCAGAAACAGCTGCAAACCGCCGCTGAACGTGAGGCTGTAACCCAGCAGGCGCACGCTGCCTGACCAACTGAGCAACTGCTCCAGAACAACCACCTCAGCAACTGCCTGCAACAGGCGCTCGGCCCTGTATGCCTGCACACACGGCAAACGATGCGAGATGTGGTGACCTGCAAAAGCGCTTGTATTCACAGCTGCAAGAGTTGCAATCAGTCAGAGCTTGCACTGGTGCTGGGCCATGTGCACAATTGACCCACACACTGGCAAACCTTGAACTGATCCAGTAGTGTGCACCAGAGATCCGTACTCAACTCTATCCTAGCCTTACCCTACCACACGCACCTTGACCACGATGTTGACGGGTGCACTGTTGCTGCCAGGCAGCTGCAGCTGGCCCAGCCGCACCGCGCTGCACTCCGTGGAGGCCAGTGTGGTGCCCAGGGCCAGCTGAACGTGGGGAGCCAACTGGTGGGTGGTGCACGGGGCAGACTGCTGCTCCTGTTCCTGCAGCTGGTCCTGCACCTGCTCCAGCTCCAGCTGAACACCGCTGGTGGCAGACTCCGGCTGGTCTTGCACCGGCTGTGTGTGCTGGCTGTTAACTGCTGACTGGTCCGCCACCTGCTGTGGGGAGCAGTCTGATGCCTGCTCCATTTCTTCGCTTTCTTCCTCTTCCTCCCTTTCTTCCTCTTCCTCCCTTTCTTCCTCTTCCTCCCTCACCACATCCAACTCCTGCTCTCCGTCATCATCCCATTCGCAGATGTCAAACAGCGGGAAGGTCTTGTACACCTGGACAGCGCAGAAACCGTCAGAAACTCAAGTATCAAGAAACGTTGGGCCAACAAACAGTCGATTTTTGTTCAGCAGTTTGCCGTGTCAGGGCAGCAGTGCAGGCCACATGTGCTTCAGGCAGGGTGCATCACATCTCCTTGACCATGAGCATACATAGAACATGCAAAAAAGAAGCTCTTGTTGAAAAGTGGCCAGGCGAAGGCAGCAGTGCAGGTCACCTGTGATTCAGGCAAGATGCACTAGAAAGCTTAATTCATGATATGCCCAAAAAACATGCAGCAAAGAATTACTACCTCTTCGTCAGAATCCCATTCAGGGATATGAAACAATGAAGAATACCTCAGCGCAAAAAAATGTCAGAAGCAGCAACGGCGGCAAACAAACAGGAAGTCAAGTCAGCAGTAGGTCAGCAGTAAGTCAGCAGTAAGTCAGCAGTAAGTCAGCACTGAGGCAGTCGCCCAGGTCACACATGCTTCAGGCAGAGTACACCATACTTCTTTGAACACGCCCTAGCATAGAACATGCACACAAAACGTCGAAGTCCAAACGCTCCGCCTGATGTCCCACTCTCCGCCAGCAGACAAGCCTGATGGTGTGAGTAACCAGGCACTCAACCAGGTACTCAGCACAGATGCATGAACGTATGGAAGGGTGTGCCTCACGGTTCTCCATGTCAAGTCACCTGCAAAGCGTGCTCAACTTCCTGCTCCATGTCTGGCCCTCACCTGGCTTAGGCGAAGAGTCCGCCCTGTGCGACGCGACTCCCATGGACGATCGGGCGTTTCCCCATCCGCTTCCTCGTCACATGCGCGACTCAAGCTAACAGCAGCAAGGCGCAAGCGAGGAACGCCAAACACCCCTTTGGCCACCGGTCTAGGACTTTCCGACACCACCAATGCGGCAGCCAGACCCACGACTGCTGCTGCGTTGTTGCAAGGCTCAACACCATACACCACTCTGGTCCCAGCCTCGGCTACCACTACGATCACTATGATGTTAGCAAGCTTCAGGTGCAAATCTCTGTCCATTTTTAGAAGGAAGCTGTTGCCGTGCCGGGGCGTGCGCCGTCCGTACTCGAACGCAAGCGCAAGCGCGTCCAGGTTGTTCTTGGGCATCATTAGTCGCCTGCAAGGGTGCTGATTGGCTTGGCGACGGTCCGGTCTGCGAGTTGCAGCCACTGCTTCAGCAGTCAAGTCATTCCTCAGACATGTGTCGCTTGTGGCCAAGGACTGTCCATCAGTCGCTACCACCGAGAGCTGTCGCCCTTCAACGCTAGCTTTGAGAAACGGCCCGCTCCGTCTCAACGTCTGCTGGTCAGCCTGCTGATCATCGGCCATTGATACGCGGTTGATCCGAACGGTTTCGTCTCCACTTTTGACGTTGTCGTCTGCTGTTGTCACGGGGATCCATTTGAGGATCGTCTCATCGTCGCTGCAGCCATCGTTGTCCCTCGCGAAAACACCACCACTATCACTGCTGCCGCGTCGGAAGGTCGGAACTGGCTTTGGCAGAGCAGAGAAGACGGATGATCGCAAGGGGCGCTGATCGCGATCGTCAGCACCACTGCCGTCGGTGACACGGTGAATTGGGCTGAGGCAAACCTGCACAATCAAGTGATGTGCAAGCATCTGTTTGACGCATGGTGTCAGCACGTGCTGTACATTGCTTGCGCCGGCGGTCTCTGCTCTCTCCCTCTCTCCATTTCTTGACACGCCTTCGTAACACAAACCAACCTCTAGCTTCTACACGTAAGACAAACCCCAGCATTCAACCTCGTACTTCCACGCAGCACGTGTGCTCAACCACATTGTCTCGGCCCTCGTCTTTCCACCAAGCCCTGGCCCGTGATCCTCACCTGTGGCTCCCCCACGTCTTCAAAAGAGAGATCATCTGTCAACCTGGGGGCCAAACTCAAGCTGATATCCCCGCCATCCTCGATGCTAACAAACGTATCCTCGGGCCAATCGGCCCTGCCTTGCTGATCGCCAAACTGTTGCTGAGTGTGTGACAGTACCAGCCTGAGGTTTCCGCTTTCGCCTTGCATGCTGTCGCCGCCCGCTCCAGCCATGCATGCATCACGGCCGACGTGCGCATCGCTGGGCATGCTGACTGCACCCTGCATAGCTACTGCCGCTTCCATGTCCCGGGCTGAACACGGCATGCTGTATGAACCTTGCATGGGAGTGTCTGAGTCAGCCTCCGATGCGGTCATGCTGCATGAACCGTGAATGGCGACACCGTCCCCCTGGCTCATGCTTGCATGGTCACTCAGGCACTTTGCAGCTGCGGCCATGCTGTATGCATTGGTAGTACAGGGCACGCAGTAGGTGCGAACTGCACGGGACGCCCCCTGATGCCACATGTCCGCGCCAACGATTGGCAGTAGGGCAGCTTGGGTCTGGAGAAGTTGAATGGGAACCTGGACAGGTAGGGCGAAGGCAGGGTTTAAAAGCCATCATGACGGGGGTTGCACGGCACAGGGGTTAAGCAAAGCACTTGTTGCTGATCTGGAGCCAGGGCGGCAAGACTAGCGTCGAGCACTATGATATGTGGGTGGAACCAGCATAGGCATCCAAAATGGCAGGGTGGCATAAGCATCTCAAACCTGACAACCGGACTCTCTGACCTCACATAGGCCGCTGTGCTCACCAGGTTGGCAGTCGCCCCGTTCCATCCCTGTAGCAGTGTGCAGCAATGGGAGGGGCCCAGCTCTTGCCTATCAATCGCCCAGCACCCAGCAGCGCCTGTCCGCACCAAGCCGCCTGACGCACCACCAAGGCCTGGGCCCCCAGTTTCCGGCGCCGCTGCCTCAGTGCCCGCCGCCCGTGCAACCACTTTGTCACTGCCTGCAGGAGGACTTGCCAAGCACAGAGCCTGCGTGGGCTCTGAGAGACCAGCAGCCCCACTTGCCAGGCCTAGGGCCTGAGAGGGGCAGGTGGCATGGCGGGCCGCCTCTGCTGTGCCCGGATGGCCGGCATCCTCTGTCTGTGACAGACAAGTGACGCCACAGTCACTGTGGGCGTCTGCCTCGTCTTCCGAGCTCAAAGGGCCGTCAAAGTGTGCCGTGATGTAGTCGGCTAGTGCTTGCACGCTAACGGAGCCCTTGCATGAAGGGCACAGGGCCTTGTACGCCTCAAATGCCTGCATGCACAGGAGGCGTGTGTGCATGTGCTCAAGGCATGTGCGCACGAACAGACACGCCTTGTATAGCGTGACAAACAAAATGTGACCAGTCAAGCCTTCAATCAAGCACTGCAGCGCGCACATTTGACATGCACACCACCTCCTAGCGTGTACGACCGATGGACGACAGCACACGCCAACGCACCCACACACCAACGCACCCACACACGTGCACCCACACACCAACGCACCCACCCACCCTCACACACCCTCACACACACATACACACATGTTGATTCATGGGTACAACCTGATAAGCCATGTCATGATGAATGAAGGACATGCAAACGCCCTCACACACACCTGTTGATTCATGGGTACAACCTGATAAGCCATGTGATGATGTATGAAGGACATGCAAACGCCCTCACACACACCTGTTGATTCATGGGTACAACCTGATAAGCCATGTGATGATGTATGAAGGACATGCAAACGCCCTCACACACACCTGTTGATTCATGGGTACAACCTGATAAGCCATGTGATGATGTATGAAGGACATGCAAACGCCCTCACCTGTTGATTCATGGGTACAACCTGATAAGCCATGTGATGATGTATGAAGGACATGCAAACGCCCTCACACACACCTGTTGCCAGTTCACCTCCCAGGCCAGTCACCTGTTGCCAGTTCACCTCCCAGGCCAGTCACCTGTTGCCAGTTCACCTCCCAGGCCAGTCACCTGTTGCCAGTTCACCTCCCAGGCCAGCACCGAGCTGAGCAGCTCCAGAACCTCCAGATCATCCTCAAGGTCACAATTGTAACGGATCACGCTTTCACACGTGAAGGGGCCTAGGTCGCAGCAGGAGTCACTGTCATCGTCTTCTGCCCGTGTCTCTGCAAAGGATGCAACACGGAGGAATCAATGTCGCTGCGCGTGCAAGCGCTGGCATGCTGCCGTCTGACTGGGTTTGGGTTGAACGCACACACACACACACACACACACACACACACACACACACAGAGAGAGAGAGAGAGCGGGAGAGAGAAAAAGAGAAAGGAAGGGGGGAGAAAATGTGTTGTTGATGCCCTCATGTCAACCATTTTGCAGCTGATGCCATGAGTAGCCATGCATGGCTTGTAATGTCATGTGAACGGCATCATGTAACCCATGCACACCTGCTTGCGCTGTGGCCTGTTCAGACGTCTCGTCCACAGCTGGTGACAGCAGCTGTGGGAATGGAACTGAGGTGGTGCATGGTTCCCGCACCTGAAAGAAAAGCATGCACGAGTGTACAAGCATGCATGGCGTCTGCAGTGTGCTCATGCACTGGTGCATGGTAGTTGCACGCATTTGCAGCGGTTGGGTGCCATGGTGGTGGTGCGTGCATGGGCAACACGGCCTCACGAAAGGCTGGCCTCATTCTCTGCCCGTGCACGCACAGTTGCATGACTGCTGACTGCATCTTGAATAGGTAGCTGCGACTCACTCGTATGCATGCAAGAGCACGGTCGAACAGAGAAAACATCGTACCTGGATTGTGCCAGCGCCTTTTGCATTGCTGAAGAGCAACCTGGGAATTGCAGGCGTCACCGGCGCCTGCTGTTGCAGATTCACCTCTTCAAGCTGTTGTTGCAACGCTGGAGGTTTTGCTAGGGCTTCCGTGCTCCGCTGCTCAAGGCCTGCGTCATTGCTCCCAGTGCGGACAGTAGCACTCGAGTCCATAGAAACCCAGGCTGTGTTCAACAGACCTGTCAACCCTTCCAGTAAGACTTTCTTCATTTGGCTGTCGAAGGCTCCCTGTCAATGGTCGAGCACTCAAGGCCAGTGGCCCACTGGTCGGTGCGCTCGCCAGCGCGCGCCTAGCTTTGCTGTTTGCCCTTGACGTCCGGGGGGGCCAACATCCGTCCAAGGCGAGCAAACAAAACAACAGCTGCTGTCGTTGGATATGCGAAGGAGAGAAAATAATGGGCTGCGAGCAGCAGTGATAACGGCTGGATGGCTCCACATAGATTCAAGTCCGAAGAAGCTTGCATGAAGCATAAAGCCAGAAACCTCCTTGTGCACGTGCATAGTCGGAACTGCTAGGCAGCCGCGTTCAGCGGCACTGCCTACCCTCGCACAACCTCTTGCATGTGCAGTACGCGCCTTTGCCGTTGCCTGTTGCTGCAGCGGTGCCAAGCACGACATCGCTGTTTTGAACCCGGAGGGAGTACAATGGTAGCGTTGGACATGCTCGTTGCTGTATACTGCATACAAATGCACTGACAAATGCATATCCCACGCAGCTGTTTACACACGAAATCTTGTGTTTGTGACCACGCAAGGTCTCAAGGACCAGAACTACCTAGGCACAGCGATGGCTCAGATGGACATGCTCAGCATGCGGGCCAGTCCTGACTGGCAGCATATCAAGACATGCTTACTTACGTATGTTGAACACATATACATTGATCAGCCGGCGTGGCCACAACAGCGTTCCATTACCAAGCCAGGATAGCTTCAAGACGGCAGCAACCATCTGAACATCGGTTTGTCCCTTTCTAGTCCCATTGGGTATCCACAAGTTGACCGGCCTTGTCAGTGGGGCCTTGCATACGCGCAAGACTGGTGCTCGCAGGCGTCCATGCTGCAGATCCATGCATCCTGATGACGAATGCATGCATACACCCATGCGCCATGCCCATTGTATGCCGTCCCTAACAGCCTCTCATGCTGCATGCCATGGAATGGGCCGTCAAAGTTTGCGTCCATCATGTTAAAGTGAAGATGTTGGGTCTAGCACCTGGCAGGAGATTGTTTGGCGAGAGCTGCACAAGGGAGAGCTGCACTCGCATGTCCTGTGAGGGTTGAGGAGGTGAATGCATGGCACCTTTGCCTGCAGGATACACACGAATCCTGATTTAGCCAAAATATATAATCCTCAGGAATACTAGTTTACAAGGAGGGAGTGCACACCCTCCTCAAGCGCGCAGATGCAAATCAAAGGGAAGAGTGTGGTCCACGCCATACTGCATGTACAACTCTGCATAGTACAACTCTGCATAGTATGTAATAGTATGCAATAAGCGAGCCGATTATATCATCGTAAGCGAGTTGTACATGCAGTATGGCGTGGACCACACTCTTCCCACTATGCAATAAGCGAGCCGATTATATCATCGTAAGCGAGTTGTACATGCAGTATGGCGTGGACCACACTCTTCCCTTTGATAGCATTGTGCTGCAGCTACGTCGTTGTTGTACATTCAAACGATGCGCACAATGCTCAATGCAGAGCACCTGGTTTATTTAACCAAATCTGCCACTCACCTCACTTTGGAGCGGTTATGCCTGGTCTGCAGGCCACTGCATAAGCGCTGCGTAGGGTAGGCAAGTGATACCAGCTCGCCACTTTAAACACACACAGTCTGGCTACACAAGCTTGGAAGCTTCAGCCAAGGGCATTCTTGCCTGGATTGCTGCATGGCTGTGATAATCCAAGGCCAGCAGGTAAGTGCGCTGCGCTCATGCACGCGCATTACAACCCTAACCCCGACGTTACGAAGCAGCCAGGGTAACTTCAGGATAGAGTTGGCTTAAGCGGCAGCTGACCTGATCCCTACATCCGTTCGCCCTTCTCCTCGTGCCGCAATGGATACCCAGGAGGTTCAGCGCGTATGCAAGCATGTCTGAGCAAGTTCCGGCCCAACCTCTTCAGCACCCGGCGTCACGCAGCGAGCACAATGGTCAGCTATTTGTAAACATGGGTGCGTGTCCTGCAGCTGGGATGCGTAGGTATGAACAGCGCTCCAAAAAGCCGACCAGCTCATAAAGTTTTGCTGCCACCCTTGCTGGACCGCGTAGGGGAGCAGTGTTGGCACGAAGAGCGGAGAGCTTGGACGCAACGGCCTCAAGCGAACAGCAGGGAACGGGCGCCCGCGTCTCGATCGTGGGTGTGGGCTGGCAGCGGGTTGCAAACCCGATGGCGGGCTAAAGATACCCCATCATTTGGCTCATACCGCCAATGCCTACAAGCCTTCCTTCACAACCGTTGTTTGCAAAACAATGCCTGAGACATCCCATTGAGCTTGGAGCTGCAGTGGTGTTGTCTGACTTGGCCTGGCTTTCTGCCATTCAGTGAACAGACTGCATGCAAGAACGCAACACCCATGAAGTGCACACTGCTGGTATGCATTTTTTCATAACCTGACATGCATACATGACGGCTGCAGGAGTGTTGACATAGACGTGACCCTCATAGCCACCTCCCAGCCCTTTCCTCGACCAGTACCGCTCAAAGTAAGTGACGATGCACACAAAGTTCTGATCAGTAGCAGTGTCACACTATGCAACATCAGCAAGCAAACACAACTTCATGGCATGGTGTGTCAGGGCACGTGGCCATAATCCACACGATATGAATCTGGTTTATGACTCCTTATAAATGCTAAATGTAATGAATCTTGATTGTAATTATACGATAGGGCCAGGGCCTCCAAGAACAGGTCGCACGTGTTTTTGGAAGCAATGACTCAATCAATGCGTTCACGACTCGGGAGGATACTGGCCCTAGTTTCCCATAGGAGCCCCTTTTTTGCTGGTTTTTCTCCAGTACATTGTTTTCATTTCGGCAGCCCGACCCTTTTCAGTGTCGGGCGTTGTCAGGCTCGAAGCATTGGCG
>QAXH01006192.1:0-25822 GCA_004335635.1 Chloromonas sp. AAM2
CACTCTGCACATGGGCTTGAGGAGTTTATGCATGGCCACAGGAGGTCTGCAGAAGGGGAAGTGTGCATGGCCACTTTTTTTTTTGGGGCTGCTTGCTTGATGATCAAACAACGAGCATCACAGGCTCAACATTGGCGGCAAGACACTTGATATCAGCCTTGGACGGTTCCCTGGCCTGTGAGGGCTTGAAATGATGGAATGTGACATGCCTTGACATCGGCCTTGGACGCATCGGCGTAAGGCCTTGGATATGATGTTGTGATTGTCATTTGTGCTATGCCACTGCAGTGGTATGGGCGCTTGTAGTTCTTCCTTGAAACAGACTTGCAAGCCTTGTTGCCTGCACTGGCTTGCTCAAGCAACAGCAGTTGTTGGTGTCAGGAGGTTGAGGGGCATGCCATCAAGACCATTCAGCCGTTCTGGTCTTTTAGTCATCATGGTGACCTGTGTTCAGTTGCCAGGCGTTTTCCCTCTGTTACTGTTTTTGGCCTGCCATGAGTGTTGCTAAGGGCCTTGCTAAGGGCCTGCCATGGGCGTCTGAACTGATGCCTTGACCCCTGTCATGTAAGCAAGATGAGGGAGTCAAGTCCCACACCAAGGGCATCCCTGGAAGTGACGCAACAATTCTGCATGTGCCTATGCAATGCCAGACGAGCCAAGAACTGTGAAGGTTGCAACTGTGCCAGGTTACATGTGATGACACTGAACGTTGGCAGAAGAGCCACTTGACTGGTGCTGTTGCAGAGCTTGTTGTGTCAATTCACCTTGTCAGCGCGTATGAAGTGCAACATGTATGCGAATATGTATGATCATAAGAGTTGAGCAAGTGTACAGGTGACAAAGCCAGGGTGTGGCAGAACTTGGCGCTTGTGGTTAAAAGCTTGTTGTAAGACCACACAAACAACAGGTCAAGCGACAATGTGCCCATGCTGGGCCACTCCCACAGCACACCAAGGTGATTGGATTACAATTCAGTTGGAGACTTCAGCTACAGGTTTGATGTTGCTGGCATTGGCGTACTGGAATGCAAGTCTGAGAAGCAAGTCTGGAATGCTACGGATATCTCTCCAGTTCAACCCCTTTCCAGAGGTTGAGATGGTCCGAAATAGGCCTGACATACGCCGTTGTTGGCCTGGATAGCAGTCAGGCCCTGCCCACACTGCCACACATGCAGTTTGTGGAAGCCACTAACACATGGAATGACCAGCCGTTTTGAGGCCCATAGAGGTCCATGTACGCTTCTACCTGCCCTTCAGCTCCGGAGGGTTGCTGGGCCCATAGGAGAGGCGATGTGGGATAGCAGCCAGTCAACACTTCAATCCCTTTCCCACTGATGCAATCCTGAGGAACATTCCATCATGGTCACATCAGATCATGGCAAGGCTAGCTTGGCTCTGTCATGCAAGTCAGGGGCCTCTGCTATCTGTCACTAGTTACAAAAAAAGGCGATTTCCCAACTCGTGCGTTTGATGCAATCCTATAGCCCTGGAACTCGAAATACAATGCATAGGACCCAGAACTCCATCATGGTCAGACACATGCATAGGACTTGAAAACTGGTAAAGAGCTGGGTCAAGCAAACAGACGTTAGAAAATGCAAAGCATCAATGGAAATTCATCAAAAAAGCTGCTGTGTGCAGATGTTGCAAATCGAGGGTTTGGACGATTGTGGAATGTGCATCTCGTCTTCAGTTGGACGTGTGCAGTCGCAAATGAGTCTCAATTCCCATCTGCTGGGCGCAGGCAAGGAGGGCTACATGCTACCATACCTCAGCCAACTCAACGCTGTCCAAGCGGTGAATGCCATAATCTGCCGTTGTTGACGGGCTGTCCAAGCACCAGGTCTGTCGAACCAGTGGACGTCTGTGCCTTGTTGTGTCGTGCACGTCTATCGAACCAGTGGACGTCCGTGCGTTGTTGTGACAAGCGCCATGATGTTTGGGCAGCAAGGGTTTTCATACTGGGCCTCAGTGATGCCAAGGGCAGGTGAATGATCAGGTGTCACAATCCCAACGAAGTAAACATGAAGCAGAAGTCAAGTCGAAAGTTCATAGCATGTAGCTGGGTGTGAGCACCGGCTACCAAGCCAAAGCGCAGCAGGCTTGGTTGTGCTTGCGGCAGCGCCAAGCAGGTGCAGTGGTACAGCGGCATGAATGCAGCACGCCCTGAGAAGTATGGTGATGAGTTGTTCAGTCTAGTGGCATTCATTTTCTGCTGGCTGCTCGACTAACGCCTCGGGCTGGCAAGCCGGATCCAGCCTGGGTTACTGCAGCTGTAGCCGCCTGCCCAGTAGCAGCAGCTGCTGGTGGCCTTACTTGTGCAGCCTTAGAAGCCAACGCCACCCTTGGCGTAACACCAGAGCCCTGCGTACTAGGCTTGGCACCAAAACTGCTAGAAATAGGCAATCGCACGCCATGCTGCTTCCCTGCTGCTGCGCTATCCACACTGGTCCCTGCTGGCTGCTGCTGCTGCCCATGTAACGCACCCCTCGCCCGGTCAGTAGAAGCACGAGGTGTCATGCTGGTGCTTTTCCGAACAGTCACACACCCAGTTGTTTTTCCCAAGGAGCCCACATTATGTGCTGCAGTCTTTTGTGCACCTGTGGCAGGCAATTGTTTGCTGGAGCTCTGCCGGGATATGGCAGTGGAGGCTGGCTGGCTAGTGGATGGCTGAGAGGAGGTGCAAGCTAGTGCTGGCGCCCGGGCTAAACCATCGGCGCTGGTGGTGGGCTGGGATTCCCACTCTGGCTCATCCCAGCCTTTCAACCTGCAGTCACAGCGGTTCATTTTCTGCTTGAATGAATTCGACCAGTCACTGAGTGTATACTTGCCTAGAACATGTTAGCTGCCGCAGTGCTAATCAAATGCCTGCTGTTTCATGCGCAAACAAGAGCATCAACTGCACGCAAAAAAAAAAAGTTTGCCAGTTCTGGGACAGTGCAGTTTGCCAGTTCTGGTGCTTGCTGACTGATGGGTTACCGGAGCTGCAGCAGCTGTTGCAGTGCTGCTAAGTGCTTGCTGCTTCAGTTATATTGACTGCACAGGCTTGCAGTGCAACACAAGGCAGTGGTTTGTTTGTATGCTACCCACTGTGTTGCGTAGCCATCCAGTGCCATGGCTAAGCTTGTGTACAAATTCAAAACCTCTACTAGTAGAATCTATAGATCAACCCTTAAAAAAAGTCATCAGTCAATACAACAGGACACACGAAAAAGTAAGCGCATGAACCCGTCAAATTGTCCCAGGACTGGCAAACATGTTTTTTTCCCCATAGACATGAGAGTTCCCGTGCCGTGACTTTCCTGCTCGCTGATTAGTGCAGAATCTACTAGTATATTCTAATGCAATCACCGTCATCAATACGTAATGCCCACCTTGTGGGGCTGGGTGGGGCTGACCCAGGGCGCTGCGGGCTGCGCGGCCCATCCCCGCACCCCGCTAGCCCCGCCTCGCCAGCATCAGACCGGCGGTAGGCAGCCGCACCGCCCCGCGCTGCGCCTGCGCCATGACAGGCACAGATCATAGAATGGATGATATATCTTCTGTTATCTTGAGCAGTGACCTCCCTTGAGTGAGCGGGCTCCCATGCCGACCCATCGCCCATGCGCTGATGTCCATGCATGAATTGCACCCGTACGTCAGTTGTGGCTCTGTAGAGTGGATCTGAAAAGACCTGCTGGTGCCGAGTAATGGCCAGGACACTGCCTGGTGTTTGTGAACGGAGGCATGGCCATGCAGTGTCGCCGGTACGCCATCGTACACGTTTACACTTACCTTACGTTTTTCCATGCCTAGCCGGCCATCCCCCTGCATCTGCAGTCTGGGCTCTGGCCTCGGCCTCGCTGCTCCCTACTTGACACTGCCTGGTTGTGAATGGCCATGGTCATGGTCATGGACTTGGAACGGCATGGTCATGGTCATGCACTGTCACTGCCTGGAATCACCTTGTGCATTTCCAGGCCGTCTCCCTGCTGCTGTTTGGGCTCCTGCCCTCTGCCTGGCCGCCCCCGCCCCAGTGTTGGCGGCCAGCCCCCGCTTGCCCTCCGGTGTGTCGCTGAGCTCTAGGGCGGCTAGCTCCTGCTGCGCCTGCTGCTGCAACAAACCCCTAGGTGCGTATTTTGCCTGCAACATACACACACACACGAACACACACACACACACACACACACACACCACATAAGTTACCGTATTGCTCAACTGGATTGTGTCACACAAAAGCAAGCATTTCTGTCTACGCCAACTGAAGCTCTTATACACACACTTGAGCCGTCTTCAGTTCCAGTTGTGGAAAACTAAAGGTGTAAAACACTCTCACTCACTCGCTCCATCACTCACTCACTCCATCACTCACTTGCTCACGGCCTGGGTTGTGACACGCCATCATCAGCATACAAAGCCACGTCAACTATGCACCACAAGAATGCCTGTTGCCGCCAAGGGCTGGGCATGTCCGCAGGGCTGGCCACAGAATCAAGTGCAATCTGCAATCAAGTACGCCCGCACCTGCAGCATTTTCCGCCTTTCGTTGTCCACCCTTTGTTTCTTGTCTGCTTCTGCCTGCTGCTGTTTGAACTGGTCAGCCAGTTTTCTTATTCCTTCAGGCAGCTCCTGCAGCAGGACGTACTCCGCTGCTCCGGGGGGCAGCTCCGCGCCAAACCGCTGCAGCACGCGCTCATGCGCCCCCTGGGCACACACAAGATGACATGGGGGATGCAGCAGAAGCACAGGTGGACGGTGCTGCTCAGGTGCCGTGATGCTTACCAAGCAGGCTTTTGAGTGTTCGTGCAGTCCCTTTCTTTGCCAAGCCCCAGCCCTTGTCCATTGCTTCACCTCGTTCTGTGCCACGTTTCATCTATTCTCCATCCATACAACCCTTCCACCCCTCCCACATACCCCTCCATGGCTCAGGTGTGTTCGCCTGCCGCTGTGCCAGCCGACTGTCAGCTAGCAGGCTCTGGGTGGCTGTGGCCGCCCCTGCCCGGCGCGGTCCAGGGGATAGAGCCCTCTCCCAAGTCAAGCCAATCTTGCTTGCCCAGATCGTCCCTGCCTATAGCCATCCGCATGCCTCTGCCTACTGCCTGTTGGTACCATTCAGCGGGCAGCGAGGAATGGGACAGGCTTTTGCCCTTCCTGCCTGTCCCATTCCTCGCCTCAACTTACTCCATTTCAACCCACACATCCCTTCACCCCTTCACTCCCTTCACGCAGCCCATCACGACTGAATCAAACATGCACTTCTGCGTCTGTTGCCCCTCCTGCCGTGCCCTGCCTACCTTCAGCCAAGGCAGCGCAAGCAGCTCCTCAGCAGTTGGCCTCTGGGCCTCCTCCTTGCCCAGCATGGCTTTGATAGTGCTGCGCCACTCATCAGAGTAGTGTGAGGGAAGAGGCGGGGCGGAGCCAGTTACCACCTGTAGGGATACAGCATGTGTGCGGCTGCTGTGAGTGGGGTTGTGTGTGTGCGTGCATGTGTGACTGTTTGTGGCTGTGGCTGTGTGTGTGGCTTTTTGTGGCCATGTATGGCTGTGCGTGGCAGTACGAGCTGATCTAAGGCGAGAGCTCAGCGCGTCAGCATGACAGGATCAAAGGCATAACGTCCCCTCTGCCCTGCCTGAACAGCCAAGCTCACACCTCGGTTATCTGAAACCAGAGAACTCTTCCCCTGGGTGTAACTGAAACCAGTTCTTGCAGACGGTCACTTGTTTGCCGCTCTGTTTGACTAAAGTCAGCCTGTCTCTACGAATAAGTTGTCAGACGCAGGTCGGAGTTGTCGGACGCAGGTCGGAGTTGTCGGACGCAGATGTAAGAAGATACACACACAACACACTCACGCGCACACACACACGCACACACACACGCACTCACGCACGTGCGCACACACACGCTCGTGCGCTCACTCACTCACCTTCTTCACGAGTCCTGCCATGTTGAAGGCTGTGAAGGCCGGCTTGAGTGCGCTGGCCTCGTACAGCACGCAGCCCAGGCCCCAGATGTCGTTCTTGTACCCGTCGTACTCCACACGCTCGCCCAGCAGCTGCGGAGCCATGTAGCCGGGGGTGCCGACCTGATACGCATGCACATGTGCACTGTGTGTGCGTGGGTGGTGAGGTGTGTGTGTGTGTGTGTGCGTGTATGTGTGTGTGCGTGTGTGTGCGCGTGCCTGAGTGTCTTTGTGTCCCTCTGAGCTCTCATTACCCAGGGCTGCTCAGGCCTCACACCCAGAATGAACACCAGCAACTGAGCTGCACAATGATGTTGTTGCTGCTGCTGCTGCGTGGTACCCGTGCAAATCCGCAGACAGATGATGTCTGGCTGCATGTCCACCTCTGATTCCAGGTACAAGCCGCGCACCAGTGTCTTTGAGACGGTCACGTCTGCATCGAGGATGGTTGCCAGTCCAAAGTCCGCCAGCAACAGCCTGCCCTCAGCTGCGACGGTAGGCAGTGACAGCAGCAGGTACCTAGGTACTGTGACTAGGGTTCCGAGGAGAAGGCATAGCCAGAGTACAGGAATAGCCAGCCTGACGAGATAAGGTGTGTCGCAATCCTCTTCACTTGTTGGTTGGACAGGTTAAAGTCCCTCTCCTCATGTAACTAGGGTGCCACATGGTTTGCTTAGAACCCTCGAACCACCCACCAACAACGTATACGCTACTGTCCAAGGCATGTAAGGTACTGTCCTAGCTCACTGCCACAGAAGGTAGAGAGCGACTAGTGTCACTGAGGTTCTCACTTGGATTGGGACTCAGGGTTTGCTTAGGGCTTTGGAGCAACCAACCAGCCAACAAAGGTGCACGATGCTGTCCAAGGCTTCCCGGATCCTAGCTCACACCTACCTGTGATGAGTATGTTGATTTCTTGACATTGGGTCATCTGCTGAACACGTTACTGCGTGTACACTTCTCGGTTGCTTACCTGTGATGAGTATGTTGGAGCTCTTGACATCACGGTGGGCAATGGAGTTCTTGTGAATGAAGGCAAGGCCCGAGGCAAGCTGAACAAGCATCTCCTGCAGTCAGCATGCATGCATGACCGTGTCAAGCTGGCCTCGTACCTTGTGTTCATGACATGTGCAGCAGGGCAGTGGTGTGCGTGTCTTCATCATTATCATCATAACATGGCTTATTATGATTCATCCCATGCATGCGTTGAAATCGATCAACGCCAGACCACCTGAGCTTCACATGTATTGAAACGCTTGCTTTTGGCAACGTATTCAACAAGTGAGGCTACTGCAAGGCAAACCAATCCAGGTGCTTATCAGCAGCCGACATCACCACTGTACGTGTATACTGGCACTTGTGTGTGTCTGAGGGGCTGTGTGCCAGCGTGTGCGTTTGTGTGTGCGCATGCACTTGTGTCCTGTCTGACTTACGTGTAAGTGTATCTCCGGGAAGAACGAGCTGTTGGGTATGCGTATTCTGAGCTGAGTGGCCAGGTCTCCACTCTCGCAGAGCTCCGTCAACATGCACACCACACACCCCGCCTCAACCCTGCATGTCAAACATCATGCAGCCACACATGCTTGGCGGCGGCAGACACACATGCTTGAAGACGGCAAGCAGACGTGCTTGCATGCTTCCTTACATTATACGTGCTGACTAAGGCAGCTCATGCCCACGCTATGTGTCATGATGGACCGAGTCAAGTCTGATTGTTGTGGTCGTGGTTGTGTATTGCAGCTTTCATGCGGAGGACGTTCTGTCGCATGAAGCGAAAGTGCTTACTTAAACACCCTGCGTTGGCCGGAACATGAAGCTGAAGCACAGCGTTGTGTGCGCCTGCTGAAGCTGCTAATGCTCACTTTTGTTTTTATAATGCTCTCGTTGGTTGACAGGTTGCTCTATAAGCGCGTATGTCGCATTTATGGCAAATTATAATTGTGGAGGCTGGTGCATTATTGTTTGATTGGGAGGCTGCTTGTCTGAAGCTGGTGTTGTGTGTTGACCCGGACCTCACCATGCTTCCTTGCAGCTGAGCACATTCCGGTGATGAAGGCTACATAACAGCTGTAACTCCCTCAGGCTCCCTTGCCTCTCCTTGAGTGTCTGCCTTGCCAAACGAACTTTCTGCGGTTGTCAGGTGTCGCACACAGGCAGCCCGCCTCTTGCAAATGGTCACAGCCCAGAAATAGCTGCTGCAAAGTCCCATGCTAAGGTACCCACCTTGAGGACGAACCGAGCGCCAGTGACCTGTAATGGCATGAGGTAGGCAATTCATCTCAATGGTCATACCTTGCAGTCCATGTAACTTGAGCCATGTGGCAATCCATACACAAACCTTGTGCTGCACAATATACGCTGTGCCATAAGCTCCTTTGCCAATTTCACGAACTACTGTATAGGATTCCTGCATTCGCAACCATATATGCGTGGTGTATGGTGGAGCCTAGCTTGCACACGCATTGCGTGCAAGCATGGCCGCGTTGTCCACGCGCCAGGTAAACGACAGATGCGAGAACATACCATGAGCACATAGACGTGTGTCGGCGCGAATTAAGTGCTCGGTATTCAATTCCCAAGCTCACATAACTCGTCAAACAGCTGTTCGGTTTTATTATCCGAGGGCAAGGGTTGTTCCGAGGAAGCCGGCCCGATCAATCACTGAATTCGACGCGATGGGCAATGGCAATAGCAAACTCGACAAGGCCCTGGCTGAAAGCAATATCGATGAGCGATTCTACGGGCTTGAAAACTTTGGGAACACTTGTTACTGCAACTCTGTGCTGCAAGCGCTCTACTTCTGCAAGCCTTTCCGGGAACAGGTGCTGCGCTACTCGGCGCAGCTCCTGCGGGACAGCCCAGAGAACCTCCTCACTTGCTTGACGGACCTCTTCGTTCAGGTAGGGGGGCACCGTAATGCATGTGCGACCTCATCTTGGACCCGGCTTCTCAAGCTCCACTGGCTATGCCTTGCAGATCAATAGTGCCAAGAAGAAGACTGGCGTCATATCGCCTAAGAAGTTTGTGCAGCGACTGAAGAGGGACAACGAGCTCTTCAGCGGGTACATGCACCAGGTCAGCAAGCAGTCACTGCACACATCAGCACCCGACGTGCTGGCATGACTGTTGAACTGTATCCAAGATGCTTTCATCAGGCATCTAACAGGTGTCTGTACCTAGATGACAAAGCCACTTCAAACACTCGAGCACGGATGGAGTCACAGCCTCTCTGCAGCCACCAGTGTCACTGCCATCCTGAGTGGTTCACAGCCTGCACCTTGCACTAGCAGCATGTTCACTTACCGTTTGCTGCCGACTGGAGCAGATGCAGGCATGCTATTGCTGACAACCTGCACCTTTTTTATCTCTGCCCACATTGTGTGGGCGCAGGATGCCCACGAATTTCTCAACTACGTTCTCAACCAGGGCGCTGAGATCTTAGAGGAAGGCATCAAGCAGGAGCACCGAGCCAAGGGCCTGCCGCCGCCACAACAACCCATCCACACGTGGATACATGATATCTTCCAGGGAACCCTGGTCAACGAGACACGCTGCTTGCAGTGTGAAACGGTCACGTGCAGGGAGGAGGTTTTCATGGACCTCAGCCTGGAGATAGAACAGAACACCAGCCTTACAAGCTGCCTGCGGAACTTCAGGTACGGCCTGCACTTGGTCAGGCTGACAAGGGATGATAAGCCAGGCACTTGTAGTGTAGTCGTCTGTTGCCGACTGGGCGGGAAGGCCATTCAGTAGCCACTGCCATGTGGAACCAGGCAGCATGGGCTGGTCTGTGTGGCTAAGCACTTGGTAGACTAGAGCATGGAACGTGTGTAGCCGCACATGGCACCAAGAGGTGGGGGTGGCTTGCTGACACACCTAGGTAGTGGCCTATCTTGAGGCTGCAGGATTTGCACAATGTTCTCGCCGCTGAAACCTACCTTCATGTCTCCCGCCTTCTTGAGACCCGTGTATCAGCCCATATGCAGCTAACTCGGGAAGACTGTCCGTGAAACCCGCAGCATCACTCTGTGTGCTGTTGCTCCTGGGCCCTGACCGCACTCATGCATGCACACATGCTGGTTGTCCTGCCTGTGCAGTGCCATGGAAATGCTCAACTGTGACGACAAGTTCTTCTGCGACCACTGCTGCTGCTTACAAGAGGCCCAGAAGCGTATGCTTATCAAACAAGCACCGCCGTGCCTCATCTTGCACCTCAAGCGGTTCAAGTACATCGAATCACAGGGGAGGTGGGTATCTTGGATGGAGGTGGTATCATGGATGGAGATGAAATAACGTTGATGTGGATTAGCTGTGTGAATGGGCTGGCTCTTGGCTGTTGCATGCGGTCGCACTACGTTGAGCCACGTCCTTATGCCGATGCAGGTTATTGGAAAACGCTATCGCACACCACTTGCAGTTCAATGGCAACCAGTTGTGTGCACTTGCACGGCCCACTGGACAAGCTCAGCCTACTGTGCCCCTCCAGCCGTCTTTGTTCATGCAGGATGCGTAAGCTCATGTACCGAGTGGTATTCCCTCTTGAGCTCAAGCTGAGCAACACCACAGCAGTGGCCCCAGGGGGCGATGCACTCTACACACTGTGCGCTGTCGTGGTGCATGTGGGCTCGGGCCCGCACCACGGTAAGTGACAGGAGTTGTAGTTTCTCGTGCGGCGCTGTACGTGTGCATGTGGTTTCTCACTGGCTTCGACTCAGTCTTGCTGCGCTGAATGCTAAGGGGGCGTGATGGTTGCTCAGGCTGTGTCAAGTTTGCATCGGAATGCATCTTTCAACTCATGCCATGGTCTGGGCTCCATGTTGCATACTGTCCGATGCTGCATGGTTGCCGCTGCCTGTTTGCATCCAATTCCTGCTGGTTGGTATTGTCGCTCTTCTGAACTGACAACCTGTCGGCTGGATTTATGGCTACTTATGGCTGCAGTGGCAATATGTATTGGCAATGTACATGGGCACAGGGCTCAACCAGCTGTTACGTCTGTTTCCTGCCAGTCATGCATGTACAATCTTCTGGATATGCATACTGGTTACAGGAGGATTCAAGCAGCCGCTTGCTTGCTTGCAGGGCACTATGTCAGCCTCATCAAGAGCCACAACAACTGGGTGTTCTTTGACGATGAGAACGTGGACTCCATCACCGAGTCACAAGTGCAGACCACCTTTGGCTCAACGCAAGAATACAGCAACACCAATATGGACCACGGTGAGTGGTTGTGTATATTTGAGGGTGAGGAGGGTGTGAGGTTGCGTGCTTGTGGGAGGGTGTCCAGGTGGGTGTGCGCAGCAGTGTGCTGACTGTCCGAACTTACAGCTCCAGGCATGCCGAGCTTGGCTTTTCTTTTTGCCGCGGTTATGAGGACCCTTCTGAAAGTGGAATATTGGAAATTGCTGTTGCGAGTGTCTAGCGCGGGCACATGCAGCCAGGCTTAGTATAAGGTGAGGCAGACACTGTTGTGCCGCTGATCAGAAGCGTTGTCTGCTTTGCATACTTGCAGGTTACATCCTCTTCTACGAACGTTCAAATTGAAATCAAGGCCCCTGTGCATAGTCGGAACATGGGCAGCTTTATGCCTTGTGTGTCAGTCAGGACGCTGTTCACCTGGCTGCTGCTGGTCTAGTCAAGGACTGCGTGCAGTTCCGGCGTTGTGTTCTTCGTGCAGCAAGGGGGGTCACACCAAAACAGCTGTTAGCCTGTTCAGGCGGGGTGGTGCAAGAGGCGCCACAGGTAGTAAACCCAGTTTTTAAGCGTGCCAGGTTATGCCAGTTTAGCTTCATGACATTGCATGATCAGATTTTCCACTTCGGGCTTTGCGGACAATCAAATCACAACTTACTGATCACACACTAAGACGATTTCTTTCTTGTCCAGCATGTCCCAGAAGTAGGGCTATACCGTGGACCAACACACAGACTCTTGATACACACACGCAGCAAGAAAAGTGTCCCAGACAATACATCAGGACGCACGAACAGTCACCACATGAACCCATCAAATTGTCCCAGAACTGGCAAACTGCTTTTGTTTTGCCTGCCAATCAGCTTGTAATGCAAGTTGTGTGCAGCTTTTGCAGTTGTGTGCAGCTTTTGCAGTTGGGTGCAGCTGTTATCAGATGAGTGCAACATGCCAGCATGGACACAAGAGTCTGGCTGGCAGATCGAATGCCGGAAATTGTTTGTCAGAAAAGAATGTCAGTGCAGTACTGGGCAGATGCAGCCTGATCTTCGCTTTTCAGCCTGTGTTCGACCAGTCTTGCATATGCTTTCGTGATCTTCTCGACCCAACCTGGGCAAACAGTGTAATGCACAGAGCATGCTTTTGTTGTCTACCTGACTCGTACTCAGTTTACATGACAGTGAGCG
The DNA here is from genome assembly GCA_004335635.1 of Chloromonas sp. AAM2. Taxonomy (NCBI): domain Eukaryota; kingdom Viridiplantae; phylum Chlorophyta; class Chlorophyceae; order Chlamydomonadales; family Chlamydomonadaceae; genus Chloromonas; species Chloromonas sp. AAM2. The sequence goes on from QAXH01006192.1 coordinate 12,315, forward strand.
CAAATCCTTGGGAATGCTTGGCTTGAACGGCTTGATCAGTTGGGTACTGTTGGTCGAACAAAGCTAGTTGGGCCCTCGTGTTGTACAGTAGTCATCTGTCTTGCTGCATCACACTTGACATTGTTTTGGTGCCACGGGCTGCCTGTCATCACAAGTGAACGCCTCTCTTAAGCTTCCAATAACCTTCTGATCGAGAGGCCTGATGAATTGTATCAACTACGTGACCTCTTGGGCTGCAACACGATGCCTTGAATCTTTTTGAGTGGCATTACACACCAAACAATCACGGGCACACCCATCAGTGCCAGCATGTATGCTCTGCTAGCCGTGCTGCAGCCGCAATCATCACAATGGAGCAGTTCGTGAGCGATTGCTCAGAACATGGCAGTGCATGGCCTGTTGGCCTTGTAGACAGTCTTGAGGGACTTGCTGCTTGGGCGGACCATCTTGCGGGTCAATGGGAAGCGAATCTTGGAGTCATGGAACTGCAAATGCAAGGTAACACAGCAGATTCAAAGATGCAGTCTTCATGATCCGTACAACAAACCGCCAACCCCACTTGCGCATGCGCAGCAGATTGCATGCACCAGACTTTGGTGTACGAAACAGTTTGCTGGTGTCCAGTCAGGGATCAGCTGCAAACGAACAGCGTGCTAGCATGGAATCCCCACCCATGCAATGGCCACACTACATGCATTACCAGCAGACCATGATCTCCAAGCCAGCGCAGCATTGGGACCAACTGGCTGTCACCAAGCGGCCGCACTGACTCAACCCGCTCATGAGTGCTGCACAGCCTGACAGCCCAACGTCCTCATAAGACTGTCTGCAGCCAGCTGCACTGACCCTGACAACTTTGAGTGTCCGTGCATGCCCTTGTGCCCTTGTGAAGCATGCACAGCGCGCCCTTGTGATGCATGCCCTGCGTGCTCTTGTGACGTGCGCCCTTCTGACCCAGTTGCAGCGCACCTGTGTGGTGTTGGTACGCTTGCATGCGTTGGCAGGCACCACTGCAGTCTTGATGATCTGAATGCCTGGGGCGCGCACACGGTGGCGGGATGCCATCTCCTGGTAAAGCTGGTCCACAGCTCCGTTCAGGGTCACATCACGGAACTCCTTGTACATGTTGTGATAGCCAGTGCGGGACTGGTAGCGCAGCCACACGCCATAGTTCTTGACCGTGGTGGGCCTGGCCTCGAAGAGCTATGCAGTGGACAGCGAGACAAGGCAAAACATTTGTATGCAAAGCTGAGGTGGACTTGTGGCGCACATTTGTAGTTTGCATGCGTGTGCCGCGTAACACCTTCTCGTGGCTGGCCATGCCAAAGTGAGGAGAAGCAGCTGAAAATGACATTCCATCAGTCTGCTTGTCGCTGCATGGAAGGTTGGATTGCAAGTGACATGCACAGCATGACTGCTGATGAAAACGATCCCCAACGTGTCTAACTGGGCAGATGGCCGAGCTGTTTTCCAGGAGCAGCATACTCCCACGCCTGGCCGATAACTGTGATACAACCCTACGCCCATGCGGACAGACACCCAACGTGAAACCATGTCCGCTCTGCTGGCAGCACTGGAACACTCGGTGCCAGAGCGCATGCAAAACGTGCAACCCAATGTGGCAAGAGCATCACACGTTGCTGCATACAGCTGAATCGCTGCATGTGTCCACAGGGGAGGCTGACTGCATGACATGCCGCTGCGCTCGCTCCAGCTGCGACGATCCCCGCCTGTTCTCAAGGCAGTCACGCACCTCGTTGCAAGAGATGATCTGGCCGTTAGCCTTCTTCACACGCCTGAGCTTCTTCAAGAAATACCTGTGCGCAGTACACACGGCAAAGCTCGAAACCTTGCAGACACCAACCAGGGGCAAGCGATTTACGCATGACGATGCTCACCAGAACTTGCTCTTGCCACGGACAGCGTCGGAAGCCCAGACCCTCATCCGGTACACGGTAGGGTTGGGGTCTGCCTCAGTGGGCAGATGGCGCCCAACCACCTGGTACTGGTGCCACTTGAACAGACCCTGCGCGAGGGGAATGTAGCAGACGCCAGGCCGGCTCTAATAAAGGTCGAGGCACCCTTGAGATCGCGCAGCCAACAGACACAGCGGCTGCGTATCCAAGTATGCAAAAGCTTACCTCCTGCGGCATTTTTGATAATTGTTGCCGGGAGCACCCGAAGAGAACGAACGGAGCTGGGTCGCGAGTCCAAATGGTGCTCGGAAAAACGGGTGCAGTACCGCTAGGCACGGGGTTGGGGCAGCATGCAGTGGGCACACTCTGAGCACTCCGATCACGAGGCTAGTCTTTGATTGAGTTGCGTGCGTTACCTGGCTGTGGGGATGGGAAATGAACATTAATGGAGGCGGGCGATGCTGCAAATGCTAGTATCAAGCGCATCAAGGCTGCAGCAGACACCTTCTCTCACACTCTTGCATGATTACCGCTGCAACGAATGCGGGTGGTGAATGTGCTGATGAATGGAAGGGTGAGCTTAAAGCTGCCCCATGTTTTGCAACAGTCTACCTAGCTGCAGGATACGCTAAGTCCAGGCAGCTGAAGGCATTCCAGGCCGAAGAACGTGGGTCAGCAGGGAAAGCCGCTCTGGCTCTAGCACCAGGGAGATACCTGCCACCAAATACCAGGGGAGTACACAGGGATATCTCGGTGAAGTCAACGTTGTATCAGACCAGCGAGCACGGCACACCTCTCAGTGTGCAGATGATCCAGTATGTTCGCCAAACCAGAGTATAGTAGTGGCGATGGCCCCACCTCGCTCATGCGTGGTTTGCACTGGGTACTCAGCTTCATAATTTGTCTGAGCGATTTGACTGGACTGCGCCTCAGTGAATGCGAAGTGCCATTTGACAGTGCAAGGCAATTAGTTGCCTGTGAATGGAGGCCCTTCTCTGCAGTCTGATGACAAGGAGTACAATCTGTGTACAGCTGTGTTCGGGTCATGGCTACAGAGCCAGAAGGTGGAGTTGCACAACCTGATTACGCACAGCTTCGTCTTCTCTTCTGGTGCGGGGAGCAGCAGCTGTGCATGATGCGATGGTTTGGCAGGCAACCACGGTACAATGAAGTTCCCAAGATCGCCACTGGGACCCGTGTTGGACGTGTTGATAGTTGTTAATAGTGAGTGACCCGGTGGGTCTTACACCGTTTTTATGGTGTGATTTCTCGCCTAAGGGACTGCACAGGGGCTGTAACGGCAGGCGAGGTGTGTTGCTTGTAGGCTATTTGTGTTCAATTGAGCCTCCCTTGGTAATTAAAAAGCCCATGCTTATGTTCGTTTGCTCTGGACCAAGGATGTCAATATGTGGCTGTGCTCTGTGTCGTGTTGACCTAACATGGTGCTGATTTTGGAGCCGAGTGGAGTTTCTGTTGTCTTTCAGGTACTGGCAAGCGCTGGCAACTGACCTATAGATTAGGAGAAATCTCCTGCATGAGCGAGACGTGCCAGTGGTCATGTTGGCCTGCTTTTGGCACATGCTTGGCCTGCTGATCTTGTTCTTTGACTATTGACATGGTCAGGACGCAGCCCCACACGTCCGACCGTGACCCCGGGTGAGTCTTGCACACTACCATTTGCATACACGTACAAAGCAGATCAGTAGCAGAGGAACAGAGCAGAAGGCCTTGACACATCACTGGCTGGAGACGACTTGCTACTTCCCATCAGGCTTACAAAACGTCCGTGGGAACAACCAACAGGCACTCCATCCCTTCAAAGTTCAAACTTACAAAGTCCTGACGCCTGCCATTGCAGGTGCAGTTACCCCAAAACACCAGCTCCAAACCCCGCAACCCAGCACCAAAAAAACTCCAGTGAGCCTATGCTCAAAGCCCTGGGGCTTTTATATTAGCCCATGAGCATGCTGTAGGAGCTCTTGGCGCCAGAATCCAGTCCTCTCTGTCTCCGCTGAACTGAGTTTACCGTGGGGACACGGTGATGTTCTCAGGCTTCTCTGTCAGGGTGCCGTTGCGCAGCTCCTGCAATTAAGCCCACAGTATAGCAGGGCATCAGGCACTTGCTATCGGGCAGGTAGCAACGTGTGCTCTACATAGTTGGAAGCCAAGCACGGGGCAACACTTGATGTCGCCCAACCCGTGACATACACTAGTTCAACTCCACAGAGTCAATGAAAGCTAATTGAAATTAATTTCATGATTCAGTCATCATTCGCTGCTCACCTGGATGGTCCTCAGGGGCCACAACCAGCCGTTGAGTGCAAGCTTGAGTGCAAGAGGCACATCAATGATGATCTCCTTCTCTGTAGGCTTGCTGGCCTCCTTAGCCTGGATGATGTACTCGCGGCCAACGTGGCCGATGTAGCCAGCAACGTACAGGAAGCCGATGGTGGGGATCTGCAGCCAAGCAATGAGCCACAGCAACATGATGAGCCACAGCAATAGAAACTAGGAAAGGCCGCACACTGGATGCCGGCAGCCTTCCATCAACCCTAGGACGCGATGATAATGTTCTTCAGTGCTGTGTAGCATTGAGCACTCACAAAGACCTCGCCGGCGTGGTTGAAGCGAAGAGCAAGGCCTGGGTCGGAGATCAGATGTGGCAGACCATCGTTGCCGCACAGCAGACCAGCCTTGCTGTAGTTGGCAAAGCGGTTCTTGGTGCGCTCAATGGTTGCCTCAAGTGCCAGGGCAGGGGCTGAGCCAGCCTCGTACTGCACACAGAAAAAGTTGGCAGGACATGTTAAAGAGGCGTACATACACATGCCAGCCAAGTGAGAGGAGGCATGGACCGAAATGCAGCACCAGTGTCGCAATGGGCAAATGACCTGTAATCTGATTGATGGCCGTAACCTGCTCACTGCCCTAGACCTCCATTTAACTGATCGCCCTGCAATTTGCTGCCAGGTCACGATCTGAGCTGCATGCTACAAATTGAAACGCCGGGACATTTTCGATTGTTTCGGGTAGCGCATTTTGGGTTCAGAGTAGCGCACTGAGCTGTGAGCTGAAGCTGTTGCACGCTGCTGCAAGGCCCTTCACCTTGCCCAGGCGCTTGGTCAGGGTCTTCAGCTCCTTCTTCTCCAGCTTGGCGAAGGCCTTGCTCTGGGAGCACGGGGTCAAGCCGGCCACGTCCGCAGCGGCGGGCTGGACATCGCCAAAGCTCACAACGGTGGCCAGGGCTGCAGCGGCCATTGCTGTGCTGACCTGCTTGATGGTCTCCTGCTTCTGTGCCGAGCAGACCACGGTGACTGCACGGCGTGAGCTGCCAGCCCGCAGAGAGGGGCTGGCCACAGCGCGGGCCTGTATTCAGAAATGGCGGCAATGGTAGCGCGAGTCTGCCAAGGGGCACGGAACAGCCTGAAGTAACCAGCCCGAGGAAACCCTTCCATCAGCCTCCACCAAGGCCAGCCAACAACTGCCGGCACGCTGTAGGTTGCTCCAATGCGTATCATACGGCTGTGCTCCCATGGCGCGGCGCTGGGCCACTTCAAAGGTTCCTTAATTCCACCAGCCCGACGCTTTGAGAAATGCCTTACCTGAGGGGCGGCAGCGGAGCGCAGGGTGGATGCCATCTTGTGCTTTTGGGGTGTTTTCCAACGACGGGCATTCCCCCCATTTCTCTCCCAAGCTGAGATCGGCAGGTCACACTTATCTCACTTGTCGTTGGTTTTTGCCTTTTTTTTCCCTCCCTCTGGCCCCCCATCCATCCCTCTCCCTTCTCTCAGAAGACACAGCAACTCCGCTTGCAAACCTGGTATGCGAGGCGTGTGCGCGTTGTCGTCCCATGGTATGCACAGAGAAGTCCATCAGCCTCACAACTCGGGCAAAACGCAAAGCTACCGAGATAGAGTACAGAACTGTGCAGCATCTCTTCCAAGTGACCAACTGTTTACAGAGTTATACCCCCTTCCTGCAGTGGAACCCAACAAGAATTCGATTCCTGCATGCATCTTCAGGCTAGTGCAGGAGCTATGACAGGTCAGCTATGCGTGCCCTTGTGCTCTAAGTTGCGCTCTTACCTACAATTAACTAAAGTAGCACGCCAGGCTTGTCTGTGAAGGACACAATGGTCTAACAGCACCAGCACTGTATCCGAGCTGTCAGTATGGGTGCCGGACTTGTTGGAGTGATAACACACTGTTTTCCAAGTGCATTGCTTCTCAATATTCATAGCATTCCCTCCTGATCTTAACCACAACTGTGAGCTGTCACATCCTGATGCATCAGGCTCATGTGCTCCTGGCTGCGCCCAGATGCACACAGAGTAGGCTTCAGGTCGCCTGAGGCCAGCGCCTGGCGGGCTCGCTGTCGCCAGATACCAAGCCCGCAGCCTACAGTTCTTCAGTGTATGCGCGTGGTCTCATGCCTTGTACAGACAGCGCTCAACAGCAGGAGTGCCCAAGAAAGGGCTGCCCAGCACTGGAATGACAGGGGGGCTGGCCGTGATATGGAGATTTACAGGCAGGCATACTGGTTGTGATGCACTCAATGCCATAAGCATGTCAAGAGGAGAAGCTAAGCAAGGGCCTCTTCCTCAGGATACAGCATCGGCACTGAAAAAGCAAAATGGCCGAACGCAGCAAGCCACGCACCGAGTCTGAGAAACGTAAGAAACACGGTCTTTTCTCACAGAAGTGGTATTCAATATCAATCATTCTGCTGTCCTTGCCACACAAATTGAAACGTGCCTGCCTTCTTCCACCACAATGTTGCTCAACCCGATCCTGGTTGTCTCCTGGCACTGATAGAGTAAGCCAACGACAAGTTCTTTTGTACCGTGAAGGTTTAGAATACTCTCCATTTACACGGCAGTCCCCGTCTCATCTGGGTTCGACACCACTCGTGTTAGCATGCTGTCCGTCAAGGGCAACGGCATGGCATGATGCAATCTAAGGAATGAGATCGGCTTCCTCCTGCGGCCAGCGAAGTGCCCTGTAGCGCTCATCACACATAGTTGTCAGTGCTTCTGCCTTTACTAATATAGTAAAATGCTTCTGCCTTTGTCTGTACCCCAGTGCTTCTGCCTTTGCTTCTGTTTACTGATTATCCGTCCTGCTCAGACGCTCGCCACAGCATCACCAGTGTATGAACGTGTTGTAGAACTCCCTATTGGCAGTTTCAAGAATGTTTTAAGTTCCCCGCCTCGCAGCCAACCACAACCGACAGTCCCACTTGCAAGCCGTTGCATGGATAGCGTTTCACCACACGGGCTGTTCAAAGATGCATACAGGCATTCACAACAAGTGGTGGTAGGCTGTGCTCGTAACCAGACTCGCCCTTCAATAACCCCTCTCTGTTGGCCAGAGGAACGGAATGCCCAGCTCCAGTTACTGTGTTGGAAAATGCACATACATTACAAGGTGCACACCTGGCATAGCAACGTGCTCCAAGGAGGTAGACTCACTTGTCTCTGCACCATATGGTGTACTAGGGCAGTCACTGAGTGCACACAAGTTGAGAAAAGCGCATCAGATGTTTGCCAGTTCCTGTGAGGTTTGCACTTCCACTGCTCTGCACTGCTGCCAAATGAGACTTCTGGCTGTCTGGTTTCTGTTCTTATTGCTGAGCCTCTTCCTGGTTTGTATGTTGGCCACGTGACCTGCCATTACTTGCTTGGCAGAGACTGACGCCGTGTCTGCAATGCTATTCTTTGCTGATTGGACGCCCCGTTGAGCAAATGCCGTGATTGGAGCTGACTGAGCCACAGCCTTGGCAGGTGCAACGACTGCTGGTGCTGACTCAGCTGCAGCTACTTTCTGCCTCCTTGCTTCCTGTGTAAGACAAGGTGCCTTGCCTGACGTTTACCGAGGTTTTCTGACATTTTCCAAGGTGTGCACAACCAAAATGCCTCCAACACCTAACTGCGTGTGCGGCATGTTAGGCGGTCCATTGTCACAGCTGCTGCTGCAAGTCCGCTAAGCACTGTTACAGGAACAGGCCTCATCCCAACACAGGCACCAGACGTTGTAGCTGGTCCAACCCCTGCAGCATCCGTGTCATCGTCAGACTTGCACCCCAGCAAGCACACCCCGTTCGGTCAGTGTCTGTGGCCAATCCCATGGCAGCCCAACATAGCTGGTGGCGCAAAAATCTGCCATCGTTGGTACAGACGATTCACAAGCATACAGGCACAATCACACACTCGGTCACTCTTGCCAAAACTAAAGCTGATGCGTAAGCCTAGTGCTTACAGGCCTGGCACGCTGACGCCGTTGGTGGCGAAGTTGGCGCCGAAGGGGCTGCCAAGGTGCTCGCCCAGGGCGGCCAGAGGGCCCTTGCCGGTGGCAGCGTGCTGGCCAATGAAGCCTGCATAGGCAAGCAAAGCATTCCAGTTGTGCCACTCGTGCCTCACACCATGCCAATCCGACCTGCACAGCTGCGAATCCCACAGTCTGGATGTATCCATGTACAAGATTTGTGTTGCAGCGCTGCTTTTGCAACACGTGCTGGCACAATGATTGGCAAACCACTCTGGATAACATGCTGCTCACCAATCATGGCAACCATGGCAAGGCGGCCGTTCTTAATCTCCTTCAGCTTGTATGTGTCGAAGCTCTTGGCATCCTTGCTGAAGCCAAGAGGGTCGAAGGCACCGCCTGGGTAGCACTTCTTCTCCTGGTCAGCGTTCTCACCGCGCAGACCCTCTGACACGGCGAAGGCCAGGAATTCCTGAAGGACACACACACACACACACACAAGCACATACTCATGGCTCACACAACTGAGCTGCTTTGACAACCCAGATTCTCAAGCACTGGCACCTGTTTAGGTATGTTGAGCAGCTGATTGGATGCACATCTTCTTTAGCCAAGCCACTCACCACGCCAACAAGAGTGGTGATGTCGAAGGGCACCTCGATGCCGAACCAGGTGGCCTTGCCACCGTTCACAGCCCAGAGTGGGGCATCATACCAGTTGCCGAAGCCCAGCAGCTCAACAGCAATGCAACCAGCGGCGCCAAGCATAGCCCAGCGGCAGTGGATCAGCTCGGCCTCGCGGAAGCGCGCCAAGCTGCTTGGCTCCTTGGCCAGGCCGAGGGGGTCAAACCCGAAGTTGCCTGCATGCGAAACACGCAAGCTTGACACGTGGTAACGTTGAAGGGATGCAACACATCAGGATGCGACGCATGCATGGCTGGTAAAGTGCACCTGTGATGGCAAGATTTGAGTTGCACTTTAAAACCCATGCGCGTGTTCTGTCCCTACTCGCTTCTCCTGCGCGAGCGAAAGTCTGGCTTATGCTGCTTGTTATCGGAGATTATAGGTTTGGTGTGAGGCGTTAAAGCCATCTGACCCTGGCTGCAGGCACCAACCTGGGAGGTCATCGGGCAACCATGCTGGGGCGTCGCTGCCTGGGAACCAGTTGCCAGCGCGCATCACCACCCTGCAGCCATTGCTAGCAGTGGAGACGCGCTGTCCCATCATGCCGCGAGCGGCAGAGCGAGTGGTCATCGTCTTCATGGAGAGGGCCATTTTTGCTGCTGAGATGGCAGGTCTAACGAGTGACGGTCCTACTGGGGAATGTGTCAGGACACAGCCTGTGGCAGACGGAAAACACGCTCCTCCAGATTCTCACTCTCATTTTTGACCTTTTACGTTTCTCCCTTTTTTCTTTTCCTTCCTTCTTCTCCATTCTTTGATTAAGGTAACTTAAGCTTCCTCGAAGTTTGACATGTGCATTTCCAATTTTGGGTTGAACATCTTGCGTGATGTGCGTGCTGCGATGTGAGGCCTTCGGATATTCGTGCCCATCGCAGTTTGCAGCACTGATGCATGTTGGACCGAGACGCCGCGCGTGACGCGTGCTTGTGTCGCGGAAAGGGGACTTACAGAGGTCGGCCAGGCCACACGTGTCTGCGGCCGTGCGGGGACTGGTCATGCAGGTGCGATCAACATACCTGGTTTCCGTACTTCCGTATGTATCTGTTCAGTCAGGGAAAGATAGGAGATGGGACGTAGAAACCAATCCTTGTAGAGAGAGGAAAAAACTCTTCATGTGAGTTTTGAAGTTCTGAGCGGTGCGACGCTATTCACAAGCTGACACGTCCGTTGGTAGGTTCCAGAGCTGCCTAGGTGGGCTGAAGAGCTGCCTCTTGTGTGCCTATGTACCTGTGTGGCTCTGTGGAGTTAGTGGCAGCAGTACCATGCACGCAACGACCGGCCGGCCTTCTTCTCACTTACATCTGCACTGCAATTTGTGCGATTTGTGCTCATCTCAAGCGACCAAGGTCTATGACTTGTGCACGGCATAGCCAGCCTGACGGCCTGGCCATGTGAGAGCTGGAAGCAATAGCTTCAGGATGAAAAAATGTCGTGCCATACTGTCGTGCCTCGTAACTGAACTGTCCGCCACCCAAATCTCGAATACCGGCGGGAATATGGACACTGCTGTGAGAGCAAGGCTGAGCAACCAACTAGCTTGTAGTCATCCCAGAAACAACGACCTGTCACCTCAGACAGGGGAGTGAGCATGATGTCGTTTGGAACTTCAGGCTGAGACGGAGGCGACTTGAGACGCCGCCAGTTACTGCCAAAGTATTACATAGTCGACACTCAGAGTATGAGAACAATCGAAGTCAGCCAATCAAGTGGCGAGCCCAGCAGCTGACAAACGGCGTCTGCTTGGTCGAATATCAATGATTTCAAACTAATTCAGATGATGATCCGCTGGGAGCGTGATTCCACTTGTCGGCTTCCTGGCAACAAGTGCAGTCCAACAAGCAAGTGCACTCTGTTCGCGACCACAGCATCACAGTGAGTGTGGCTAGCCGGACAGAGCCAAGGATCTTGGCCCAAGATAGAAGTTGACAGGCAGTCAGCGGCATGAACCCTAACTATCATTTCTGACCTAGAAAGGTCCTTGCTCAATCAGGCAATAGCCCGCTCGAAGCTTGATTAGGCGTGTAGTATCCCAGAGCGCCTGCAAGACAAGACGGCTACAGCATAACAATACTCCTGCACCTGCTTCAGATTAGAAACTACACACTTTCGATGATGTCCGGAGCTCTGTTTGTCTTGAATGTTATCTAGCTGTGTCTGCTCTCTGGACGTGGGCGACAGCGCATGAGCTGTGTTCCAACGATACAAATCTAGCTGTCCGGCTTGGCTCCCAGTGACAGCCCATGGAGGCTTGTCAGTCAGCCAGCCAGGAGGGTCAGTCAGCCAGTCAATATGGGTGTTACAAGGAGGGAGTGCACGCCATGAAGCACGTCCAACGCAAGTTATTGATCATTGCAAAAACTTCTCCTAGTAAAGGGGAATTGGCCGTGTCAGCAAGGGGTGGTGAGGCCCTTGTGGCCATCGCCCCACAGAACACCTTTTGAACGCATCCCCTGAGCCACCTGAATGGACTGGATTGAAAGATTGTCAGGGTCAAGGTCAGAGTCAGCTAGAAATGGCAACTCTAACAATGTCAACTGTTGATAGCGAATTCCAGTCATTTAAGCGGCATATTTTGCCATATGACGTTACTTCATGGCCCATTTAAGGACATTCCGCACTCGAGCGATTGCCCAAAGTGGAACTGGCATATCAACAGACAGTGAGGTGGCGTGCACATGACTGTCTCCAGGCATCCGATGCCACAGCCACTGACCGATGACACAGGCCAGCGACCACGACCAAGGAACAATCTTCCCGCGCAACTGGTGGTACAAACCGCAGCCAAAACCTACAGCGGTTACTCAGAAACAGGGCAGCAACCCTAGATAGACTGCTGCATGCACATGGCCTAGCAGGTGCTGTGGCAAGTGCAGTGACAACGCATGGCAAAACGGTGGGTTAATCATTTGCAGACATTGCTTTGGCAGAGGCTGCTGACAATTGATTTCTTTGACATGACTTCACTTTCTGGCATATCACTGTGTCAGGAAGCATGCATTCTCAGGCCTTTTCGTGCCTACCGGAGTTTGCGGTCAGGATAGCACCACGAGGGTTGACCACCATCACTATCCAGGTGTGTCGTAATCTCGTTCGCTTACAGTTCGCGGCAGTATGTAAACCTTGCCTACAGGAGCTACCAGCATCAGGAGCAGCAAGGTGATGGAACATACTAGGGCCAAACAGCCCGGTGGTTCAGGGCACTGTGCGCTAGAGCAGTGCTAGAGCAGGCTGACCTGGGTGACAACACGGTTCAAGAGAAAATAAGAGCTGGTGCAGAGCACAGAAAACTGGCACGGATACCCAAGGAACTGATGTATCATCACAAAGCACGGTTTGAGAAAAGATCAGAAATGGTAATAAGATCAGAGAAAGATTATGGGCAGGCTTTGATTCCTGAGTCCACCATGCAGTCTATGATATCATTGAGCTTGTGACACACCCCTTGGATCTGCGCATCCCACTGGTGAAGAGCCTCCACCTTGTCATCAAACCGTATGAAACCGTCCACCTGTGTGTGACGCAACAGCAACTGGACCTTGCATGAGCCCGGCAAGGGCAGGCGATCGATACACTACATGGCCACACCAGCTGGCAAAAGACACTTTAACAACTCCAGCCTGGGTCAGAATAGATGATAGCTGTCACCTTGTCGAACAGGTTGGCACTCGATGTGCGGGTCATGCCCCACTAAACTCCCTACATCACATGTTGTTGATTGAGCCAGGACTTCTGATGGAGCCCCCTCAGCTTAACACCGCGAGTATGTGCCAGGGTATGCCCCTTCAGTAGCATGGCAAAGGTCAAGGCAGCACCAGTAAACATGCAAGACTCCCGATATCTTTATCTTATGATTTTGAGGCTGTGCGTACCTGATCAATAAGGCCTGCCAGCCGCCCGTCGTTGATCATATCAGAGGCAATACTCTCCGCCTTGTTGGGTGGCACGCCCAGCAACGCCCCCAGCTCCTGGATACACCACACCAACTGAGTACATTGACAGTGATTCCGATGCTACTCGGGCTTCTGCTTATCCTGAGCATGTCAACACCTTCATGAACAGGATTCGTGACAAGGAATTGTGTTTGCATAGCTGAGCGATTCAAACGATTCAAATGTGGCACGTAGTCCACCTAGTCCACTCTGCATAGATTGCTCGAGCCTAGTTGTCCATGCACACACCTGTATGGATATGTTGTTGTAGAGCTTGCTCGCACTGAGCAGGTTGTGCTGCATGACCGAGCGCTGGAGCACAGTGGAGCCGTCAGGTAGCTGCGCCATCTGATGGGGTTTGAGGGTCTGGGCAAAGTTGTCGACCTCATCCCTGGGCGAGCAAGACAAAGGCAAAAGTAGAATCAAATAGCGCGTAACATAATAGTTGGTGTCGGCTACACAACATGCTGACCTGTTCACTGCAGTTTTACTGACAGGCATGCAAGTACCCCATATAACCAACAGTTAATACCCCATCTTCGGATGGGGCACGTGGGCGTTAGTATGGGCTCCGTATGGGCTTTGCATGGTTGGCCATACGGACCTGAGATACACAACATGAACTGCACATCAGCAACGCCTGTGCACGCTCTGTTAACAATGCAGGCTCACACGTGCAGGGTTTGTCCTTGATGCAACCGATGTTGCCGCCAACCAAGG
>QAXH01006198.1:1543-11584 GCA_004335635.1 Chloromonas sp. AAM2
TGCTGTGCACATGTGTGTGCATGAAGACACATGCAACGACTTGCTTGCTGTGCACATGTGTGTGCATGAAGACACATGCAACGACTTGCGCATGTACGTGCACACGCGTGCATGTGTGTATGTATGCCTGCATGTTGTTCCGAAGTGTTGGCTGTCGGCCAGTTTGAGATACCTGGCCCATCCAGTGGAGCTTGCATGTCTGCTGTTCATGCGTGTGCACGTGTGTGCGTGTGTGTGTGCACGTCTGTGTGTGCGTGTGTGTGCACGTCTGTGTGTGCTTGTGTGTGCACGTCTGTGTGTGCTTGTGTGTGCATGTGTGTGCATGTGTGTGCACGTGTGTGCACGTGTGTGCATGTGTGTGCACGTGTGTGCACGTGTGTGCATGTGTGTGCACGTCTGTGTGTGCATGTGTGTGCACGTCTGTGTGTGCTTGTGTGTGCACGTCTGTGTGTGCTTGTGTGTGCACGTCTGTGTGTGTGCACGTGTGTGTATGTGTGCACATGTGTGCATATGTGAGCATGTGTGTTCACGTTTATGCTTGTGTGTTCGTGTTTGTGTGTGTGCATGTTTGTGCATGTGTGTGCATGTGTGTTCATGTTTGTGCTTGTGTGTTCATGTTTGTGTGTGTGCACCTATGTGCATGTTTGTGCATGTGTGTGCATGTGTGTTCATGTTTGTGCTTGTGTGTGCGTGTGTGGTCTCCATGTTGGAAGTGAATTGAGTGGAACCTAGCACAATCAAGTGGAGCTTGCGTGCTTGGTGGCGTATGCGTGCATGTCTCACCTTTTCATTTCCTGCGATAGACCCGCTGCGTCTCCGTCGTTGAGTGCGAACTCCACCACCACTATTTCCACTGAGCGCGGCACCGCCATGTTGTGGCATACGGCCATCTAAAGGCGCGCACACCAGCAAGGCACCGACACACTCACACTCAATCACGTTCACACACAAGTGTATGACTTCTGTACAGGCATCAATGTGTCAGGTGTAGCTGGTACCCCCATATAATCCAGACAGGGTACGGCATGGCACAATCAGTCGAGCATAAATGCATGACAACGCCTGTGTTTGTGTGCATGCATTCAGTCTACAAGGAAGGCTCAAGCAAGGGCCAGTCATACACACACACTAACAGTCACGACTGCTTCGGCCTTGTCCTTATCGTTGTAAGCACATGCCCTCAGCAATGGCTCCTCCCCACACACAAATCATGCACCACTATGCAACAGACTAAGCACGTACACAAGCCTCTACATCAGACATCATCAGCATACGCATGCCGTGAGCATGTGAATATCAATCCGGGGCCAGGTCACTGCTGCTTAGGCCAAGGGCCAAGATGAATTAGCATATGCATAAGTTCCTGTTACACGCCCTTGACCCCCTGACTCACATAGTTTGAGCGCACACCGCCCACTGCCCCGTTATTGCCTGTCACGTGGCTGCCGTACTGATCAGCCATGTAGTTGAACAAGTACTGCACAAGGACGCAAGAAACGAGCGTATCGAGTCGGTGCGAGGCATGATCAAATCATCACAGGGTCTAGTCCAGAATGAGACAGTGCATGCATTGACAGTGAGCTGTGTGGTTTGGCAGCTTGTCGACTGACAGGGATGTGGGATCGTCGAGTAACGAGTGCTCTGATAGGCCCTGTTCTCGACCAACAATTCCCACATCTTATCAGATACCCAATAACAATCCAACGGAGTGTCTGTCAGGCAGATGTTCCCATGCACGCCGACTTCCTCTTCCCTAGGCCTCACATTTGTTCTGCTCGTGCGCACCTGCCCGTTCATTATCATGATGTGTTGCAAAACATTTGCACACTTGCCCAATGCATCACTTTCAGCATAAGCAGTTGTGCCTACTCATTGCTGTCCTCCACTGAGCCACGCACCTGTGGCCATGCCAAACCGTCTTTTCTGCACACACAACCGCACAAGCTCTGTGTGTAACAGCCAAGGACTACGGCATAGAAATGAGCACATCCGCTTTTGCAAGCAGTTTCATGCGCAGACACAACGTCCAGCGCACACTTACACCCACACACTCCTGGCGGTGCAACCTCATGATTAATTCTTCCATTACAAGCCATGCGGCAGTGGAGGGTGAATCCACATGTGCACGCGGGGCATCTCACACCCACCCACCCAGCCACACACATCCACACACCCAACCGCCCCATGCACCACAGCCACGAACAGAGACCATATCACCCTTGATGTCATGCCAACCACACCAACGCACAAGCCCATCTGATGCTTGGCCGAATTCAATGCATGAATGTGCTCAAAAACATTGAAGAACGACCAAAAACTGCCTGCTCCAATGAATCTTGATTGATTCTTGCTCAGATTCAGCGGATCCACCCACCGGACGTCCCCTGCAGTGTTGCTACCCCCCAGTGTCGTGATGTGAGTCAGCTCCCCTGCAAGAGGACAGGGGAGAAACGACCAGCCCTCATGGCACGTGTGACTTGAACTCGACTGCTGTTATTCAAGTGACCGGGTGTTACCCAGGCCGCTGGTTCCTTTGCATGTGCTAGTCGGATTGTAACGCCTCCCATGGACGATGTAGCGTGCACCTAGACAAATGTACTAATGTAGCAATCAGCATTAATGTAGCATACGTCGTAGCAGCTGGCATTAAGGTAGCACTGATTGGGGGCATCATCACCATGGGACCATCAGGACCTGGATTGGCCAGACAAGCAGGTAACTCTCCTGCAAAGACCACACCCATACACACCACAAGCGCACGCTCACACGTACGTGTACACGCACCAGCTCATCCGCTGACATGTTGCACACCTGTCATGGCTCGTGTCATGGCTCGCCGCAGGCGCGTGTTGGCGCCTGTGAAGTAGAGGCCATCGTCTCGTTCTTTTCGGGACAGAACCCACTGGTACTGACCCTTACCCCGGACGTAAGGGGGCAACTGCATGGGCAGCCAACCCTGCAGTTGGGCATGTGCTAGTTCTGCCACATGGCTTGTCAGCTTGGACCTGCTTTGCTCACCGCTCGCACAACGAAAGGTAGCACCGCCATGGCAGCCACGAGTAGCAATGCTCCGCTACGCATCCTTGTTGACCCAAGCCCTAGTTGGGTCATTCACCGAGTCGAACTCGCAGATTACCAGCCAGTCAGAGGCGGAAGTCGTCTATATCCAAAGCGGTGCTTATTGTAATCGACACTCAGATGCGGGCTAGGATCCACGACCGGTCTGGGCATTTTTGAATTGCCGCCAATAACCAGGCCCGGATCATTACTTCAGCAGGGGTGCGTTGCATGCCCTGGCTGTCTGACAGCTTCTCTGTGGCGTCTTTTAAAAGTGAGCGGTGCAACTGACAGCTACCGGATCCGCGCTTGCAAACGACCGGTGTCATGCTTCAACGCTGGAACACAGTGTGATCGGTTTCATACTGCGATGCCTGCTTCCAACAACGGAACAAACGAGTTCCGATTTCTTTCTTGCACAACTTGCCACAACAGCTGGTAGTCCATCCAAGGGTGCAAACACTGCCGGTTGCCTAGCAGTGAAGCAAATGCGGTTTTGAGTATACCCTTGCACAGGGATTGTAACAAGGCCCGCTGGACTTGATACATTAACACGTGTGTTTGCAGTACACCGACATATGTTGAGAGACCAACAAGTACAAAGTTGACCGATTTGTTACATCAGGGAAGCCGTCAACGGACACGGGACGGGATGTGTACCGCTCTGGCCTACCCCGAGCAAGAAAGGAGAAAAAAGATAGGACCAAAGGCAGAAATAGGCCCGAAGACAGAAATGAACAAGACAGAAAGGAATGCAACCGGCTATGAAAGACAGGAACAGAGCACAGAAGGTGCTTGTCTAAGCGTGTCAAGCAAGTTGTCCATGCATGCCATGAAAAGAGTCCAGGCGAGCCATGACAACATGAAAACAACAAAAGAACAACAAAAAAAAAGGAAGTTTGCCAGTTCTGGGACAATTTTGAAACTGTCACTGGAACCGGTGTGTGTCAGCAAAAACATGTGTGAGAGTGTGTGTGTGTGCATGTGTGTGTTCAAAGAGTCTGCGTGTTGTTCCACAACCAAATGATGTTGTTTCACAACCAGACCAGGACACGGTGGCCCCATACTACACCACTACCAGGCATGTGGCTGCAGACAGCAGGCAGCATGTGAATCTGCTGTTGATCAGTGAGCATGGCACCAAGGGCGATGATGAACACTGCGAAGACCCGTGTGCGGTTCACATGCACACATACACATGTTTTACTGACACACAATGGTTGCTGGCGGTAATACAGACCAATTCACACAAACTGTCCCAGAACCGGCAAACTTCTTTTTTTTTAGAAGAGTGCATGAGATCCACGGCATGCACGGTAACAACCACGCACTTAACAGAGAGTAAAGGTCGAACACTTGTTGTTTCAGTGAACTGCGCACAAGCGAGGATGCAGTGCAACAAGCACAGTGCAGGAGAGACCTTTGCGTGAGCTCAGAGCCATCAAATATGAAGGAGACATGGCCAACGTAGCAGTTGTGGTAATTGGTTGATTGCGGTCGCCCGTGAGTTCCTTGAGTGTAGATCAATTGCCAGGGAGAGCCTTGCCGGTGCGCTACAGCAAGAGGCAATCCTCTAGCTTTATCGCAACTAATCCGTACAAGGGGTGCGCAATGCTCTTGTCCACTGCAGTCAGTCAGTGCATTGATTGTTCAATCCCTGTCCACATGTCCTGCCCACATGCCCTGTTCAACCCCATCACACGTGAATGTGTCACACGCGTGCTGTTGGCGGGGGAGTGAGGCGTGTGGCTGCCATCATGAGGTCGGTCATCTCCCGCTCCGCTGCTTCGCGCCGCACACGCTCACGAACAAGTTCCTGAAACCACAGCAACACATTAACAAATATGTTTATGTACATACCAACATATGTATATGTACACGTCTTTCCACATTAGGGACGTGGGACACGGGACGGGATGGGTACCGCCCTGGCCTGCCCTGAGCAAGAACGCAAAATGAGTAACACATCACACAATACACGACAACAGGGGCCAGCTCCCGCTATCACGGTAGTTGTGGCACACGCAACCCCTGGATATTTGGACAATGTCAGCCTCTGTGGCATCATGTCAAAGTTTGCTCAGGAATCAAATGCTAACAAGCACAAGGTCTTGGCGGCAGACGCATACAACACCAACATCTTGTTGCATCTAGCAAAGCCCACCCTCACAGTTCTCCCCCCTCGTCCAGCCCGCCAGCCTTGCTGTCCAGTTATGGGGCTCGCCGCCGTCGCCCCTTCATCAAGAGTCCACCAATCAATCATCCGAGTCGAAACCACCACCTGAGCCCGTTCCCTTCCACACCTGTTCCAACCGCTGCAACCGCCCCATGATCACAGTGCTGGTCACACTTTCCCCCGCCTGGCTGAGGTTGGGTGTCTTGGGGTAGGACGCGCCCGACGCTGCAACGGACCCCGCCCTGCCCGCCCCCGCGCCCCGCTGCGTCCTGACGGTGGCTAGGCTCCCCGCCTTACTCCGAGCACCTGATGCAGCAAGCACAGCACATGGTTGCGCTAGGCTTGGGGTTGCGCTTAGGGTGGGCTTCAGTGCACTCTGAAGCCAGAAACTCAGTTGCTCTCACTTGCAGGCCAGGGATTAGCGTCAGCTGCTAAACACAGCAGATTTCTTGGCAGAAAGGGGGCCAATAGATATCCTTTGTCAGACACTTTCTTTCCCCTTGCCTCCTTCAATTCGTGACACGTACATGCACACCTGTGCCCTCTTGGCGTGTTCATAGTAGTGCAAGCAGTTCAGCAGCCCTCCTAAAAGTGCAATTCTTCATGTCGACATGCCCATGGAGACCAAAACACTTACGTGCATGCTCCCTTGTGTGGGGACCCTTGCTGGACCCCATGCCCTACCTTGTGTCCCATCCTCTGCTTGTGTGCCGTCGGGCGGTGCGTTCTTGCGGGGTTTGACCATGGCGCCCGCACCCATGAGGTGGTCTCCTGAAACATGTGTGAAAAGGGAGGGCGTGACGAGGCGTCTTGGGGATTCGAGGGCACGTGATTGAGTTGAGTGAGGATATGTGAGGTAGAGGATTATGCACGCAGTGCCTGACAATTGAGTGTTCTGTTTGGCACTGGTTGCAGGCACCGTTGGCCTTGTGAGCTCATGTTTTCTACCATGGCCACACTGCTGTGTGTGGGCATGATGGTGCTGTTGTGTCAAGCACTGTTTGCTGAACTGGGTGCTGAATGAATGGCAAACTTGTCAGTGCCACTGACACATGGCTTCACGTGGGGCCACTGACACATGGCTTCACGTGGGGGCCACTGACACATGGCTTCACGTGGGGCCACTGACACATGGCTTCACGTGAGGGCCACCGACACATGGCTTCACGTGGGGCCACCGACACATGGCTTCACGTGGGGGCCACTGACACATGGCTTCACGTGGGGGCCACTGACACATGGCTTCACGTGGGGCCCAGTCTCACCCGCCGCCCCTCACAGCCTCACCATCACCTTTCACTCTAACCCTCAGTCTCTAGCCCTCAGTCTTTTCTCCCACCTGCTATGAGTATCTCCTGCACGCCTCCCAGCGTGTTGAGCTTGATGGTGCTTGCCTTGGCGGCCGCCCGCTCCTCCGCTCTCGCCTTGCCTTCCTCCTTCTCGATCTGAGAGGGGCAACACATGTCATGACTGCCATTAGTATGGGCCCAGGCAAATTATGGTAGGTTGATGGCCGCTGCATTCCATTGTGCGCTTACAGAACTTGAACTACTGTTGCTATGTTGGATGTGGAGAAGACATGATTGCAAACACAAAACTGCATGTCTATGCATCGCAACAAGTTGCTGTGCATGTCAGCACTGTGCCATGCAGGGATTCTGTGTACCACCAATTGCATCAGCCTTGTTCTGCTGTCATCACTGAGCAGGGGCCATGCTATTTTCCCACATCTACATGCATTTGCTCCCCTGATTGCTTGATCGTTACAAAGTAGGTTGGTATAGAGGCGGTTGATGTTCCTGAGCCTCCTTTCCTTGTGCTCTTGATACAAGATAATACTATACTCATGTTGTGGCTTGCCCTGATTCTTCTTTGCATGTTCATTCAAAGCTGACTCTGCCTTTCTTTCTCCTGAATTGTGCGGCAGGGTGGGCTGTAGCTGACAAGTTTTCTCATTGGTCGTGATGCTGCCCCGCGCCGCTCTTTAAGTTATGTGCATGCTGCTACAGCCTTGGCACAGGTCACTATGTGAAGAGTGGTGTGACATCTGATGCACATCAAAGATGTCTCACGTACCCGGTCTCGCCACCATCGGTCATAAGCAGTGGGTGAAAGCTTCGTTGCCGCTATTTTCTGTGGAGGCATTCCGGTAAGTATCGCCTAACAAGGTGGAAGGTCGGTCTAGAAGGGATGGGGGTGCTGCTGCCGGGCAAAATGTCTCCTGATTTCAAAAGTCCGTACGTCGCTGAGTACCGCACCGGTTCTACTAGCCCGTGTATTCACCACTCTCTATTTGCAAAGATGTAGATGTGCTGTGCCCATCCGTGCCGTTGTTCCTCAGAAAGAGCTAAAAGTGCAAGTACGACAAAACGGTTGCCGGTTGATATGGTCGTAATTGCGATGGCCATGCAGCGAGTGACAGCACAGTGCCTGATGTCTAGGCGTGCAAGTCCCTATTCAATGTATAATCTGCCGGTGGGGCCCCGCGGGCCCTACAAACTCCGATCCAGCAGTTCATGGCGCTTAGCGTATAAGACATTCATACACATCGCTACATCATAAGAACCGCATTATATCTGGATACGACGCCGCGATGACGGTGTGCTCAAACCCTGCTACAGCCCATGCCGGTCCCGATGTCATAACCTACCAGCAGTTTCGCACCCACGCCAGGTTCAGCCCCGACCATGCAGACTTTGTGTGAGTGCGCCCATCAGACTGTGGGGCTATTGCAGGCCATCCAAATGCCATAATTGCATGCACCCCTAACCAAACCCTGATTCCTAACTAGCATGCAAACTCCTGCGGCTTAGGCATGCCGTGTTGACACCCTCGACCTGATTGCTTCGCCCTCCTCGCCCTCCTTCTGACCCAGTTACTGTCACGACCGCCATGAGTATTGATATCTTAACGCGTGAACTGGTCACAAGCCCCATGAGCCGCCCGTGCCCAATCTCACCTTTAATGAACCTTAACAGCATGGCACGCACGAGTGCCCAGGCCAGGCCCTGCCACCACCTCGAACAATCCACTGACGTACTGCACACACTGGCGACGTGCTCTCAACACCATGCGATGCCCTGTTGCATGCAGTGTTCACGAGGCCGGCCTGCGTGCGCTGCTATCAGAGGCCGAGCTGCTGTGGGGCGGGACAGGGCTGGGCACAGGTCAGCAGCCCTGTAGGGAATGGTGTATAGTACTACTAGTACTACTACTGCGTAGTACTATACTGTGTGACTTGGTGTTACATTTGACCTGCAGCCCACAGCTGCTCGGGAAGGAGTTGTGAGGGTGTTGTTGCATGTAACCTTCAGCACAGTCAGGAAGCTGGCTTAAATAATGAGGCATTTCAACCCCCAAGCTTGATCCGTATGTGGTTTGCAAGGCGGAGCTGCTGGGGGGGGGCAACCGGGCTGGGAGCATGTGAACTGGGACGAGTGCTGATCCATGCACCACTTCTTGTGAATCAGCTAGCGTGATGGCTATAGCGCATGATGATCGGGCGCCTGAGTATCAAGGCACTCTATGCAGCATTCAGAAGGCTTATTCAGCAGCAGCTTGGGTGGGTGCACCCGTGATGACACATGTGTCAGACCAAAAACTGGTTGCCTGATACTGACTCTGTAGTCTACTACTCTTAAGCTTGTGCAAAGTTTATGTTACATTCTAGTTAGTTATAGCTTGGTATCATTAGCTTTTTCAGTCAAAAACCAGTATTCGGCCTTTTGGGTGAGTAGACTCTGTAGTCTGACTCAGAGCCTACTACTTCCTGACACCATCTCCTGTAGGATTTGCAGGAAAATTTACGCTTTGTCACCCCGCTCCCCGACCCCCTTACCCTCCGCTTTACGCTCCTCCCACCCCTCCGCAGGTGACTTGCCGCTTCTCATCCGCGGGGCACTGGGCCACCCCGCCTTCACTTCTGCTCTGAGCGGGGCGGGGGCGGCAGGGGCGGGCTGTCAGGGCGGCACGGCCCTCACATACCAAGCAGTGGGAAGAGTGTGCAGGTGCGGGGCGAGGGGGGGGTCATTGGCATTTTGACGATATGGGTTGTCACACAACAAACGGCCGTTCAGGGCTGGAATCTGTACCAAGCACACTCAGGTAGCCCAGTTGTTATCAGATCATTGGAAGGGAGGAGGAATAAGTTTGCTCTCAAAAAGGCCGTCCAACATGTTGCAAACCCAATGACTCTCCCCCCGAACATCATCAACAGTTACCGCCCGTCCCCTCGCCACACGTACCCACTCCCTTGATATCAACCAGCACAACTGTGCTTGTCCTGCCTGCCCCCCCTCCCCTCCCGTCCCGGCAGTGCGCTTATCTTGCCCCTTCCCTGTTTACACATGCAGTGTGCTGCGAGACCGTGCGAAGCGTGTGCGTGCCACCGTCACCGCCACCGCCCCCGCCACCCGCCCCCCTTCATTGCACCCCCACCCCCATAACCACAAAACTGATGGAAATCAGGGCCAGCCTGGATCCCAATTAGAACGGGTGCTCATGGCTTATTCTGGGGGTCCCCCCTCACCCACTCGCCTGAGCCGCGCCACGGAGGATTTGTCGGTTTCTCTGACACGTGGCTCACATGGGGGAGAGGGTGGTGTGAGGGAGAGTGAGGGGGGAGGGGGCCGGTGGTGGGAGGACGTCATGCCTGGAAGGTGGGGAATGGATGGGGGCACATACGGATGGGGGCACATACGGATGGGGTGGACCAGTAAGCCTAGGGTTGGCCTAGGGTTGGCCTAGGGCTGGCCTAGGGCTGGCCTAGGGCTGGCCTAGGGCTGGCCTAGGGCTGGCCTAGGGCTGGC
>QAXH01006199.1:0-16715 GCA_004335635.1 Chloromonas sp. AAM2
CCTGCGCGCGGTGCTGGCTCTGTTACGCCCTGCGTGCGGTGCTGGCTCTGTTACGCCCTGCGCACGGTGCTGGCTCTGTTACGCCCTGCGTGCGGTGCAGGCTGGTGGCGTCGTACGGCTTGCGCCCGTGTGCCTGTGCTTGACTGTGACTGAGCGTTGCCTGTGGGGTTGCTGCCTTGCAGCTTGAGCGGTACAAGCGGGACCAGGCGGCCAAGGACCAGGCACAGCGCCAGAAGAACATTACATTGAGGCAGGAGAGGCAGGACATGGTGAGGGGTGTGTATGGCATGAACAGCCGTCGCACGCTTCAAGTCGGCCAATTCAAGTATAGTGATTTCAACCTGCTGTGTGCGCAAGCATAAAACAGGAGAGCATAAAACGAGAGATGGCCATCTGAGAGCGTGGTTGTTTCAAGCATGGCTAGGGCTGATTGCTGTCAGCCGCTGTGGCTGTGTAAAGGCCCCAGCTTGCAGGACAGTGTCTCGTCCAACTTGCTTGTTGAATGAGCAGTGGATGCTAACAACATGATGTCTGTTGCGGTGTGTGCTTGCAGCTGTCGACTGTCCGCCAGGCCAAAGCGCAGGCGGCTGCAGCCAAGCAAGCGGCAGAGGCGGCAGAGCTTGAGGCGGTTTGCAAACAGGTGGGCCACTAGCATTAGCGGCAACTTCATGACCTGAGCATGTGGTATGACAACAGACTGTAACAGCCACACATTTGGTTGTTGTCCTCTGTCACTGCCCTTCGTCCTGCATCTGCTCATATTAGCTTCTCATATTAGCTCAAATTCCCAGGCTCAGCTGTCTGTACCTGCACAAAGCCATTACCCCATCTGCCTTACCAATTGTGAGATGTGAAACATCACAGTGCATCTGCTGCAGCGCTTGATTGGCAACGATGTGTGCTTGTGAATTCGCCTGTGCAGTTAGAAGAGGAGAAGGCCAGGTCAGCTGCCAAGAGCGCTGCCGCTCGCGCCGCCATGGAGCAGGCACGGGAGGACAACGACACACGCATTGCCACGCGGCGCGCGGACGAGCAGAGGCAGAAGGCCGAGGACGAGGCACTCATGCAACAGACCATTGCAACGCTGGAGAAGCAGGAGAAGGAGAGGGAAGAAAAGGTAGGCAGGCTGGGTGGGCGCGAAACCTCCGGTGCTGCCTGCGTCACATCCAGCCCTATGCTGCATGCCCCAGACCAGGCCCTGATCACATTGACAAATCCACCCGGTCACATGCCCACGCCCCGGGCCACATTCATCAGGTCAATGCCCGCACTCACGCCCCGGGCCACATTCATCAGGCCAATGCCCGCACTCACGCCCCGGGCCACATTCATCAGGCCAATGCCCACACTCACGCCCCGGAACACATTCATCAGGCCAATGCCCGCACTCACGCCCCGGGCCACATTCATCAGGCCAATGCCCGCACTCACGCCCCGGGCCATGCCCTGAAAGCAGGTCCTGCCAACAACATACGTTCCCACTCCCCGCCCACACTTGCCATGTGTGTGTATATGCTTTGCAGCTCAAAGCTATTCTCAACACTGTTGATTCCTCTGTGTGTGCCTTGCAGCTCAAGGCATTCATGGCATCAGTAGCAGCACGGGCCGACCGAGCGGGTCAGCAGGCGGTGGCTGAGAACCGCGAGCGTCTGGAGCGAGAGGCACGTCTCATTAAGCAGTTTGAGGCGCAGAAGGAGGCTGAATACGCGGCCAAGGAGGCCATGATGGCAAAGAAGAAGAACAAGCAGAAAGAAGAGCTCATTCAGGTGTGGATTGGGCAGGGCGAGGGGGCAGAGCATTGCTTCTCCCTGTGTAGTGACAGACACGCAAGGCTAGTCGTGCAGTCGTGTGTTCTGACAAGTCACTACTCAGCTAGCCAGAAAGCTGTTCATCATCCTATGCAACGAGCGGTATGGCCGGATTTGCCATGCACAGTTTCTCGGCCATATTGATCCAACTCACAAGCGCCTTGGCCTGTGGCAGCTTAGCAGCATCCAGATGCCATCATTGGCCATGTGTTTGGCTTGCAGGCTCGTGACGAGCAGTTCCGGACCAAGGCCGCCAGGGCCGCCGCTGCCCGTGCCGAGGTGGAGGCGGACAAGCGCTACGCCGAGCAGCTGGCGGAGGCAGAGGCAGAGGCTCAGGCACGCAAGATGGCGGGCATCCGGGGCAAGGCGCTCACCACCCAGGACTTTATCAAAACACAAATGGCGGTGAGTGACACCTTTAGTATACCAATATATACCAATATATACAAGAAAGGTTGGACACACTTTGTCAGGTCATGGCAGGTGTGGTGGCTTGGAAAACACGTGTGGGCAGTGTCCTGCATCGGTGAGGATTGCAACAACTTGAACCGTGTCTGAGTACAAGTCCCTTCTTGGTAGCATGGTCAGCTGCACAAGAAGATATGTGGTGCTGGGCTAGCGTAATCAAGGGCAGTACGTGCTGTAAACGACATTCACACGTGGCAGCCTGCGTCAGGTTGGCACGGCAGTGATTGAATGTGGGTGTGAGCTTGGCTGAGCTAATTCGTGTGCTCCTGTTCACAGACACGTGAACGTGTCAACGTTGAAGACGACACTGGCATGAGCGCGCGTGAACGGGAGCTCAACATGCGCCTGCTGTCCCAAGCCACGCGCATAGTGGGGCAGCCAAAGCAGTTCAGTGTCAACTTGATGTGAGCATCTGCTCACGTGCTTGGTGACCTTGGTGACCTGTACTCACGATGTGCTGAAGTGTTTTTGAATGGCAGCAGGATTTGCAAAACGCGATGTCACTCGAGTGACGATTGGCTTGAACCACCTTCAGTTAGAAGGTTTATCAGCTGCTGATGGATGGCCAGACCGGCTGCTGCAGCTCAACCGCTCCAGGCTGGTGTTTGATTGCGCTTGCATTATCACATTCTTAAACAGAATGTTTATTGAGTTGGAGGAGAAGTGTTATGTGGATAGTAATTGGTGTCCATCTTGCAGGATGTGTTGCGAGGCCAAACCGAGGCAGACTGTCGCCTTGCGTACTCGCTTTTACATCAGGCCCCATCGCTTGTTTTCTCACGGTGGCTACTGATATAATACATGGTTACATCAGCCTAGCCGGAACCGCATATTTCTGATGTACCGCTAGGTTACACAGTGTGCGAGATAGAAAGATGCTGTAAACACTGTGCGCTGCTTGTACGGCTGTCCTCTCGGCGTCAGTCCGGGTAAACGTGAAGGTGTCTGAGGTCACAGGAAGCAGATTGATCAGTGCAAGGGCAAGGAGTCCATGTAAGTCGGACCAAGGGGAAAAAATCAAGACAAGGCACCAGGTACATAAATGAAAGATCCGGAATTTCTAGCATTGGTTCAGCAGATTGGGAGGGCAAGGTACGCATCTTATTGGCAGGCTTGTGGGACAAAATTGGGGCAGCAAGAACGCCTGAAAATGCCCACACCCATCCTGGCCTGCTACAAGCAATTGAGCATGACGAGTACAAGCACGAGTAAGAGGCAATAAGGCACTCTCCGGCAAGCAGCAAAGCGAGGGCGAACTACGAATCTGCCGGCGTTGATTGATCGGCTTGTTTCGTAATTAGTACATGGTGACCACTCCTGGCTCCAGGTCGACAGAGCCACACTCAATGGGCTTCTCCAAGTAAATCTGCAGATCAAAGGCATTGGTGGCCAACATGAATTATGAGCGTTTCAGACCAAAGGACAAGTGAATCAGAAAGGGGAAACATAATCATTGGGTTGACGAACAGTCCACAGTCACTGCCTTCAGAAGCCACCAGCCAAACTCTGATGCCCAACCAGTGTGTTTGACCATGTGAGCATGCGACCAGGACTTTGAATCGGTGCATGGCATCACTTCATACTGTCGTATTACTGCCACACGCTTACACACCTGCAGGCTGCCAGTGCCCTAATGTCAAGTATTGGCAGCGACTGAAGCTCGCTACACTGACTATCCACCCCACCGTCAGAATGGCTAAAAATTTGATGTGCCGCCCAGCCCCAACCTCGCGTGTCTGGGATGTTCCTCGGTAGCCTCCACACACACTAGTCTATATAGCAGTCCCAAGTGTTTAATACTGTCACAACGGTGGGGATCCATGTGTAGTCTCCATTAGTGTTCCGGATTGCATTTTGACAAAGTCCAGTCTGCTGTCTCACGTCTAACCATGTTCATCCAATGGTCAAACGGACGCACACTCCCCATGACACCAGCCTCTAACCGAGGAAAACTCAGCCACAATGGCGCAATCAAACCACCTCCGTAGTACAAACTAGCACTGTCACAGTATCAGCTGCTCACCTGAGCCATGGTGACGATTGCCTGCCGCGAATTCAAAAGTGGTTATGGACAATCGGAGTTCAAAAGTCACTGAACAGCAGCGGTCCTCACCTGCGCCATTGTGAGGACCATGGCCAGCTGCAGAGGCACCTTGGCCACCCCAGCCACAGGCGCTGGCAGGTCCGCCTCCAGCTTCAGGATCTGAGTGTTCATGTCTACCAGCGAGTCCATGCGCTGCCAGAAGAGGCGAGTCTTCACGTCAGGTACCTGCAGACTCATGAGCAATTGCACTACTCTCATTCAGCTGCCGCACAGCTGAGCGTGACAAGGACCATGGATCATCATCATCATCATTATCCCATGCCGTGTCCTGTGACGGCTTTCTTGATGTAAAAACGCAAACATAACCAAGCATTCACTTAGCTGGCACACAGCTGAGTGCATTCACCGTGACCATGACTTACCAGCTGGCGACCTACCAATCCCAGAACCAGCAGTGTGCACAAGAACTGCCGCTGTGGGCACACACAGACTGACTGAACTGCTTCACTTAGCTGGCACACAGCTAAGCGCATTCACTACGGCCATGACTCGCAAGCCATCAAGCCCGACCCCAGAGTCAGCATGTGCACAAGGAAGACCATTTAGGGCACACAGAAAATCTAGGGCACACAGAAAATCTGCTCAGCTCACTCGGTAAGAACGAGTTTCTTGTACCTTGTCATATGCAGGCCTTGTCTTCTGGAAAGGAATGGCAGCACCGCTACGTGCGGTCACCGGCCTACCTGTGGAAACACCCTTTCCGTGCTGTTGTTGGTCTCGATGATCACGTGCTGGTTGAACTCGCGTGTGTTCATGCCCAGGGCCTGTGCACAAAGGAAGCAGACACATTCACATGGCAGTGATGCTCGGCACCTAACGATCACAGCAGTCACTTACGCAGACACATCCTTTGACACTGGGTATCCGCCTTGAAGGCATGTAGGCAAACGTGACTGGGTCATTAGGGATGGCAACAGGATGGGAAGTGTAAGTAGTTGTTGGCACCACCATTACTATCCAGGTGTGTCGCGATCCCCTTCACATGTAGGTTGGACGGGTTGGAACCCCTCCCCTCTTGTGAAGCGCAAGTACTTCATGGAAGAGCATGTTACGCATCATAGAAGTTGTGAGCTCATGCAGAGCTAAGTCACGTGTGCCTGCAGAGGCTAGGCTTGTGCTGACCTCATAAAAGGTGCTGCGCTGGTTGTCATTCAGGTACATGGTGATGTAGACAGACAGGCAGAAGAAGCGGCTCCACAGCTTTGCCTCCAGGCCCTGAAGCAAGTCCGGCTTGGCCTTGAGCATCGCTGCCAGAAAGTCACCATGCCTGCAGTGCACCGGTTTGCGCCCAGCATGGCACCCAAGTATTGCTAGTGATGACATTCGTACTTTCGCTTTATGAATGTCAGGCGCGTAATTTTTACACTTGAGGCAAGACAAGCATGCGATGCACAGCTTGGATGCGTTGGCTTTGAGTGCCTTGTGCCGCTGTTATAGCTCTCCGATTCAGGAAAGCCGTCACAGGCCATGGGACGGGATTGGCACCGCCCTACCCTGAGCATGAAAGAAGAAGACAGGCAGCAAGGAAGGCAGAAACAGGCCCGAAGGCAGAAAGGCAAGAGTTGCGGTACACAATTCAACTGGCTGCGTTGGCGTTGAGTGCCTTGTTGATGTACGGACAGGGCTTGCATGCCTTGCCCATGTGTTGGCCCACCCACCTGTTCTCGTCCTGACACCAGTTCTCAAAGTATTCGAACAGCGGGTACAGCTGGTTGTCAGGGTTTGCCTGCAAGTGCCTGGACAAGCAGCGGCAGCGGCAGGAGGGCAGTCACAGCGAATGTGTGAACGAGAACTGTCTGCCAGGTCCGACTAATCAGTCGTCACTTTTGCCCCGCACATATTGTCGAATATGTAGTAGACAAAAAACAAACAGCCCATGGCAGACTTGACATCTGTGTTCTGTAAGACCATTCTTCAAAATTCAAGCAATTCCCCCAAGAGGGCGGAGGTCAAACGCACCTGTAGATGCTGATGTACCGCCAGTAGCCAATCTTCTCACTGAGAAAGGTGGCGTAGATGATGAACTTGGGCTTGAAGAAAGTATACGATCTGTTCTTGGTCATGAAGCCCAGATCCAGAGCCAAGTTGAAGTCGGACAGGGCCTGCAATTGAAATGCACGAGACACCAAATGTTATGTGCCCGCAGTCCTATCGATCACTAAACAGGTGCAACGCATACCACATGTGCCAGACACACACGTCAGCAACTTTTGCACGAACACGAAGAGCAGCAGCTTAGACAACCACCAAATCCTCGGTTTGCCATTGCTGCTGACCCGTAGCCGTGCCTCTGAGCCCAGCTTGTCTTGAGCATATTTTGAGCCCCAAGCACTCCAGGCCTTAGGCCTGCTTGGCTGATGCTGTGTACCCAACCCAAGCCAGGATGAGTTGCAAGGTTGTGCCTAAATTCGCATTCCAAGTTTGCCGCAACCCTATCCCGTTTCTACAGCGGTCACCTTGTTGATGAATCCTGCATGGCGGGCCTCGTCACGGCTGAGCAGCAGGAAGATCTCCGCCACCTCAGGAGCACTGTCCTTTAGTCGCCGTGCAAGCTCCTGCATTCAAAGCGGCAATAGGCAGAATGGTCATGTCGCACGACCATTGGGTGATTTGTTTTTGCAGCCTGACGAATGCTTGCAAGCACACTCTTGAAGCGGTGGTCACATTGCTCAGGTGAGTTCGTGTGCTGCCAGCTGGTGCAAAACCAGCTCAGACACACGCCAACCGGACGTTTGCACTTGGTCCAGTGGTGGCGCTTCTGCTACTTCATTGGCCACGGTGACCCGCTTCTTCCTCAAGGCGGATGTGGACGATGCAGTTGTGCCATGTTGTTGGCAGCTGAACGCAAAAAACTGAAGTCCAAGGGTAAGTTGGTATCCTTGATGTCATCTATCTGCTTGTTGGCACATACCTTGTACAGCAGGAATCCTGAGAATTCTGCTGTGCACGACCGCTCAAGGAATTCAATAAAAATCTTGCGTGTGGCGCCTGTGACCTTCCTGGCAGCGGGCTGTAAAGCACAAGACGCAGGACGGGTTTACCACAGGCAGTCGTGTAGGAACGGGAAGCAAAGTAGCTCCTGGTTGAGTTACAACGAGGGAGTGCACACCAAGAAGCACGTCCAAGCCTAACCCTGTATACACCTAGCCCTGACCCTAGCCCTGATACATACTGTGTTGAATTCCAGGGCTGTAAAGGTTGCTCGCTGAGGACAAAATGTATCACATGTTTAGCTGTGGCTGAGACGTGCATTGGGTGAGCTAGGCAGAGAACAGTTGTGCACGCTGATGTAACCTCACTGCAGCAGGCACTCACGGGGAATGTTTGGTTGCGCACAAAATGCATCTTGTTGTAGTCCTGCAGTGTGAAGGTGTGCCAGAAGAAGGATGTGTCAGCAGGAAAAAAAGGGATAATGATCTCGAATTGATTCCAATACTATTGATTGCCCGAGCCTGGAAAACCTTGTCTCACATTGCAGCCCGGGCGACGTGCGGACTTGGGATTCTGCGGCACCTGCTGCCTTACCAATCGTCGTGATTACAACCAGGATCGAGTGCACTGAGATGTTCATTGCCTATGCAACCTCAACCTAGCATGGGTCATTACATCTAGTGTCAGGATGGGCAAGCAGGGGAGAATCAGAGCAAACGTGCAGATGCATACAATCAAGATTGGTTTGAGTGCTCGGAAAATTGCAATACGCATGCGACCGACTTGAACTAAGATCGTCAGGTCTGCCGTCTACGCTGCTGTGACAGCACAGGACGCACACACCTGGCGAAACTCCGCTAAGCAAGCCACAAGCTCTGCCTTATTCATACCGGGCTCGGTGCAAAGCCGTTCCATCTCGTCAAAGTCCGTGGTGTAGCTGCGTAGACATGCAAGTTTGTCAAAAGTAGGTGCCATATGAGGGAGTCGAGTACAGATCAATGGGTGCCAGCAAACTCAAATATGAGCCAAAAGATCACTAGGTAGATCATTGGTAGGAGCATAGGTCGAGAGTAATGATGCCTTTGTGGTGGCTTTCGCCACAGCAGAACGAGCTTGATGCGTCACCTGCACTAGCTCATGATGGCGTGCTTACAATCGAGGTGACAAGACGGTCTCCTTGGCCATTTCCTTGACTCCAGCTCGCATCTCCTTGAATCCCAGGCCATCATTCAGCGTTGACGAGGCCTCGTCGTAGGCAGCGCGGCATGGAACGCAGTGCTTTCGCCGGGTGAATGCCACCGTGGCACGCCTGCGAAGGTGGTGCAAGGTCCGTTGGTGGTACGCTTCAGCTTGCTGAGCCCATCTCTGGACGACAAGGTGTTTCAAGTGCTGGACGGCAAGGTAGTTCAAAGGCTGAGATGGTTGGATTAGCCGTGCGTCGGCGCGCCGATGCTGCCTGGTATGATTTGTGGGTAGTGTTCACCTTGTCGCTGACGAGCACCTGAATGCATGAAGGCTGTCGCGGGGCCCAAGGTGCATCATCTCCGGAAGGTGGCAAGGTGATGTCGGAATGCCTGGTCGGTGATGCCGGACGACGAATGAGGCGATGGTACGTGGATATAAGGGTGATAAAAAAATGAAGTGCACGTGTTTCCAGCGAGCGGCGGGGCATGAATTGCAGACCACCTGCCCGGGATCGTGTGAGAGGAATGATGAGGTTCCGGAAAAAGTGCGATCCAGTAAGGTGGGCGGATGAGGTGCGGCTGGATCCTTGCAGTGCGAGTATTTATGCAGATAGATGGTCTATAAGTGGTTCATATTCACGACACCCTGGCCTCTGTGTCATGCGAGCTCCGAGCCAGAACGGCTGTGGCACAGCAACTTGGAAGGAAGATAAATGGCGTGCAGACGAACGAATGAAGCACACCCAATGTGTGCCCGGTGCGGCAACCGCCTGAGGAGAGCAGCAGGCCCAGTGGCATGGAGGCCACACGTGTGCCGCCAAGTGTCCTAACCCAAGGCCAGGGAACAAATAGGGCATGATCGTGATGTATCAGAGCTCCTGCAACTTGCGACCTATTCGGTGCCATGATAGTCGGATGCAACCATGCAGTCACTCCTGGTTGAGCATGGGGAAGCTGCCTAAACTCGTGCAGCTTGACAAAAGCGAACCCTTGTGCAAGGTGTGATGATGCTCCGGCTGGTATCTGATTGAAAATGATGACCCTATGATCCAACCCAAATATGACCAGGGCTGCATGGGCATTAGAACGCTCTGCCTTCAGCGATGTTTTGCTGGGCTTTCCGCGTTTTCCCAGACTAGGTTGGTTCTGTATGTGCTGTGCATGGTCACTACCACGAGCGCACAAAATGCATCTTGTTGTAGTCCTGCAGTGTGAAGTCCGATATAACAGTTCCAGACAGAACAGGTTCCAATACAGGCAGCTTCCCAATAACGAGGTGTTTAGAGACAAGAAGCCAATGCTTTGATGCAGGACGCTGAAGCTGAGGACGATACATCACAGTGTATACTGTATAGATACATCTGCCTGTACATATCCATCTGTAAACCAGGCATAGAACTGTGAACAAACAGCCACAAATAGATTTCTCAGTCCACATCATGATGTACACCAGGCTTGCTGATATAGGGCCACGTCATCGCTGTCCTATTGTCCAGCGCAGCTGCACGTCGCGCCGTATGAACAACACGGGGGTTGATACATTGGTAGCGTGGAGTAGCCCACATCTGGGATTGCACAGGAGCTGTGACAGCAGGCGAGGTGTGTTGCTTGTCCTTGATGCCACCCTTTCTCTGGTATGCACTTGGGTCAAACACCAGCACTGGGGCAGTCCACGGCACATGAAGAGGCACCAAGCGTGGTAGGGCCATGAACGGCACTTGGCTTGTATGGGGTGTCTGGGCCAGCACGCCGCACGCAGGCCACATACAAGCACTATGACAAGCACTATGACGATCGTCAGAGCCGTGGCTTGCCAGTCAGATAACGCTTCAAAGGGGCGTGCCCAAATTCTGCTCATCCAGACGCGTCTCCCACTCATTGCGTGCCAGGCTGGCTGTTGACCATGTTGCACCTTGCTGCGACCAAAAGCAAGTTGATGGCACTCGGTCAATCAAGCCAGCAAAGGAGGGCATTCAAAACCAAGCAGTGCCCACAGGCACGGCTACCAGGTACCGCCCCGGAGCCATTTGCCCACATAGGGTCTAGGGTGGTAAACACTGTCATGACCACCAAGTACAGGTATCCTAGTACCCTAGGTGACAGGACACTAGGACAGTGTGTGGTGGTGGTGTGTCAAACCACAACCCACCCACCCAGTTGTTGTGTTAACCCATACTTATGACCCATGCTTTACAATACCAATGTGGCCCCAGCCGGCCTAGCAAAATGCGCCTATGTACATGTCAAGTGCTTCACCGGATCCACCTTGTCATCCGGATGTACCTTCATGACCGACCCACCTTGTCATCCAGTCCCTTCATAACATCAGCCAAGGTTACGGTGCCGGGGGCAACGAACGGCTGGGTGCCTGGTGCCCAGCCTGCCAGGTTAACGCTGCCTGTCTGAGTCAGATCCTGCTGCTCCCGGGGCTTCCAGTTGGGGGCAATGGACCCGCGCATGCCACAGGCGGTCTGCGCCTTGCCGAGCCTGCCCTCCCACTCACCCTGTGGGCGAGTGCAAGATAATGCAAGGTAAACTCAACTTGTATCCAATACTATTAATTGCGAACTCAGCCCGAGATGCTGGTCGAGCCTGGAAAACCTTGAATAGGATAATGGTCCAGGACAGTTGAGCAGTCCAGGCATGCTATCATTTGAAGCAGTAGGAATTGTGAACAGCCTGTCAGCAGCTGTGCAGTGATAGGTCTGGTTGTATGTATTGCCTACCATGGCCAAAGACGCGGTAGATGATGATGCACCACGGTCCGCTGGGGCCGGCCCTCCCACTTGACGGGAACCAGTATTGATACCTCCCCTGCACAGAGTGTAATCTCCTCCTTCTACTGGCTTGACGCTGTAGTGGAGAGGCCCTTCATCGCTCAAAGCATTGACTGGGCGCGTGCGCCAGGGCTGGGGGTGACCTGTGGAAAATTGTGGACGCACACTTGTTTGAACAGTCAGGCAAGACCTTTATCAAGGCCGTGCAGGCATAGAACGAGGCAGATGGCTGTGGTGGGACAACCAGGAAGGCCTTCCGTGGCCTTGTCCTGTTTGCTCTGAAGTAATATGATGGTCGATTCAGTGCAATGTATTATTTGCAATGTTCGACATTTAGGTCCTGCAGCTACGTGCTTTTGCAGTTGGCACTGTCGTTGAATAAATCGGCGTGCTTGTTCCAGCATGCATCGTTTCTTGACTTTCTGTCGCCAACATCGCCTTACCCTTGCCTTACCCTAGCCTTGATCCTGAGTTTAGGGAACTGTCCACTGGGGCTTCCACCTCTACCTCTGTGACCCACAGGAGCCACCCACCTCTCAAAGTATTCCTTGGCGCATCAATTTCTCCAGGAAACTGTGTCCCAACGCGAGTAGACCATTCCTCCTGCACAGGGCAAGCGCACGGTAGGACTCTACAGCAACTCATGAGAGAGTGCGGCAGAAACAGGTTCAAGCGTACTTCGACAATCTACGTGCAGGCTGATGCCGTCTGGCCATGCACTGTGCTACTGCGGGCTAGGAAACCGGCATGTACCAGTGGCCTTAGATGCACGACGCACTCGCAACAGTACGCTCTCTTGCACCACTCGCGCTCACCACTGCCACTGTAGGGCCTTTCTCGACTCCCGACCCTCGCAGTGTCATCTTCCCTGCTAGGTTTGCCATTTTCGCTCAAAGTCGGCAAAATGCTCAGTTATACTTACAATTTGGATTTCAAGTATCCTAAAGGTACGTGCTAAGGTCATGCAACATTCGCAGGCTTCACCACGCAAAACGCTGAAAAGCCAGCCGTACAGATGCAGACGTTTTTCCACTTTTCAAGCTTTCTATCCTACGACGGCCAACAATTGTCGGCTGACTCACATACTTCAGGTTCTGGAGTGCCACAGCGAGTGATTACGTGCAGGCTTTTGAAAGAAGGCACCAGCACTGCCACGGTGGCATAACCTCAGCGCAGAACTAGCACAGAACGATGCAGGTCCACGCGAGGAACAGCAGGCACGCGGTGGCCTCGGTGAGACATCTTAATCTAGGTTACATCGGATTGCTGATGGGAACCTGCAGCGCCGCCCGATGCCAACGCTAGTTTGCCTTCCAATGTCTTCGTGTCTCAGGGGACCAGGAGCCCGGATGCGATCTCAATTGGACGACCATTGCGTGCAGCAGCAGCCAGATGCAGTCATATCTGCACAGCTTCATCAGTGAGATGCTCAGCGAATCGGATAGTTCAACGCAGATCATTCAGGTGAATTCTAGCCGCAGATCCGATGGCAGCTCCTCAGCAACCATACAAACATGCCAGCACACGCCTCTAGTGACAAAGGCATGAAAGTCTAGGAGGGCGTAGCCACACTATCTGTATATATGTGTCACACACAGGCTTCATGTGGTGTGCTGTGAGGAAGCTGGACATGTGGCCTTATGTTTTCAAGCCCAGCACGTTTTCAGGCAGCGCATGTCAACCCTGGCGGTCGATGATGCGGACACGCTCCAGCAACCTGTTCTATGATTCAGCATGATGCTCCCTAACCAGTGGTGACAGCCCGGAAGTGCAAGGCGTTCTACACCCATCTGCTGTGGTGGTACTTCATACGTATGCCTGCCCGTCCCACCCACAGGTGCCAAGCATCTTCAAGACCTGCAGTGTTCCTATTTGGCTTTGGAGGAGGCGTGGTGGAAGGTGCGCAACCAGCAGGCTGGGATTTGTGCTGATTAACCATCTTCAGACTCCAGTCAGATACTACACAGCCTCGTTTGGTGTGCAGCCTAGCAAACACCTCTGTCTGGCTAAGCAAGGTTATTGATTGACCCGGCGTCATGCGGCTGGCACAGCTTGCACACAGCTGAAGGACATATCCATCCCTTACAGGACCTTGCGGTGCCTTGTGCTATGATGACTATAAGCCTTTTGTGCAGCAGCTTCCCTGCAGACGGACGTGTTGACAGTGTGCAATGACATCCGATTGTCTGCTGCTGTGCAGAGGAATACTATGACGATGAGGAGTACACAGTGTTGAAACTACAGGTATGCAGGGAAGCAAGCTGCTGTTCGCCTGCGGTTATGGCAGTTGCACAAGGCAGTGCCTCTGGCGCCAGAGGGGTCAAATTGTCGGTCAGCTCGCTTGTGGTTGTAGTAGTTACAGAATGTGGTGCCTCCGGCCACCGAGGGACTGCTGGCTTAACCTACCGTTGCATTGCACAGCAAGCATCATTTGGGTCAAGAACTACGTCGTCCATGGTGTGCGACACCCAACTTATGCCATTGTCTTGGTAATTAAAGGTGTGTTGTGCCTGAAATGCCCAGGTGGGCATTTTTGGGGACATTGCCAAGTGGCAGCGGGACCTGGAGCGGCTGTCAACTCTTTATGACACTTCAGAGGAAGGGGGTCTCCATGCAATTCTGGGAGGTAAGAGGTAGGGTGTGGGTCAGCAGCCGACTACATTTCTGTTGTCAGGTCGCACACTGACCAGCTGCGTCCCTGTTGCAATTGCATGCGCATCCGTCATCGTGTGTTGTGGCATCCTGTTGCCCATTTTCTAGGTCGCATTCTCACATGCACAGGCATGAGAACACCAGTGACATGTGATCGGTGTGTGCTTGTGTGCATACAGACACGCTTCAGCAGCTGGTGCGCAACACGGAGTACATCGGGTATGCCAGCTCAGGGGGCAAAATCTTCAATAACGCGGATCAAGCGGAGGCCAAGTTCAACGAGGTGGGCTGCATGCTGTGCATGTTCGCTACCACACAGCATGCACCAAGTGGCTACTTTCATTCGACCTGTTGCCATCGTTGCTTGGCATCCTGGCTGTGTCAGCATGGGCCTTGTCAGTTGGTCTGCTGCAAACAGCAGCACGCAAGCACAGTCACGCTCCGGTAGAATATCAGAGTCTCATTCGGATCCTCTGCTCCTTTTTCCACAGGTGTCGTTTGAGGAGCGATCCAAGTTCAAGGAGGAGACGCTCACTTCAGTGGATGGGAGGATTGCATCAAAGGTGTCCTCCACACGCATGGACCCAGGCAAGTGTGCAGTGGCGGAGTGCATGTGAAAGTGTTGTACATTCATGATTCTCTGCAAAATCCTGTCAAACACATGCGAGTTCTTTGCAAGCCTTGCTCGTTGCTTAGTCTGTCGGGCTGCTGACTGACAAATGATATGATTGACAAATCTGATGACTGACAAATCTGCCAGACTGCTTTTTCATCAGTCAACTGATGCCTGTTGTTGCTTGAAACCCTT
Source organism: Chloromonas sp. AAM2 (assembly GCA_004335635.1). Lineage (NCBI taxonomy): Eukaryota > Viridiplantae > Chlorophyta > Chlorophyceae > Chlamydomonadales > Chlamydomonadaceae > Chloromonas > Chloromonas sp. AAM2. The sequence continues at coordinate 14,733 of QAXH01006199.1, forward strand.
TGCGATGGCAGGTAGCAATCGTCTGAACGATGGCTTTGTCGCCCATGGATGCAGGCATGAAGGACCTGGACCAGTGGATGTGCGTCACCCTGCTGTTGGCTGTGGAACGCGAACTCAAGCTGCCCAAGGCTCAGAGCGTCTGGGAACTGAAGTCGGTACGTATTGCACGCGCCCATCTCCACTCATCATCACAGCTCTCTTCTGCTTGTTCGTTTTGCTTTCTTGCTCAGGGCAGGTCAGGGCGGTTCCCGTCTCATTCCGTGTCATCTGGCGACCTCCCCAACTGGTGTAAATGGAGTAACTACATACATTTACTGCCAACATATATATACATATATATACTGGGCTAGTAATGATCCAGGTGGCAATACGGTAGAGTACACTGAAGCGGTGGACAGACATGACTTGTCTGCAACTGCCTTCTGATAAGCTCTTTGCCTTGGGCTGCTCTGCGCTGTACAGGTTCTTAAGATGCTAGCAGGCGTCAGTGTGGATGAGCTGCTTGCATTTGAATTGCTCTGGACCCCACAGGTGTGTTGTTGAGACACACTGATCCTCAGGATCACACGTTAAAGCAGGAGTTTGTTTGGCAGCACGCATGACAAAGCATTTCAGCGGCATAATAGCGTTTTGCTGGCATTTTGACAGGTCCTTTGTACCACCTTCCTGTACGTGCCCACTCTGCATGGTCACCAAACACCTATGGCTGTGTGTGCGTTGTAATGTGTCTTGTGTGCCCACTCTGCATAACAGCATCCCACACAGCTGTACGCACAGTCCAGAACGCCCATTTCACTATCTCTGAGTTTGTTCCGCATGCAGGACAATGGCGATGCATATTCAAAGGATGAGCTCCTGGCGGATTACCCCGCCATGGTCACCTTGGGATGAGCAACATGTCGTAGCATGGCGGACCTGACACTTTCCTGTCTGGTGCATGATGTCGGTACCAGTTAGCGCCAATGATTGGCTGGAGCCACTGACTCGCTGATAATTCGAGTTATGGCAGTTTTTAGCTTTACAGGTGTAGTCTGCTGGGTTGTGAACAGCATTTCCAGTCCTGCTTGAGTTGCTTAGTTACAAATAGCATTTAAAGTCGATGCTTAGCTCGAATCCTTTTACGCGGAATGATAAATAACAGAAGCAGTAGCTGATTGATGCCAAGCGTTCTGATGTAATGATTACAGTAGAGTGCCATGCTCAGACGGTGCGGAGCTATTTGACATGGTGCAACGGCTATCTCACCATCGTTTCCTCGCTTTTGACATCAAGTCCAAGTCGAGGGGATTTTCACACCGGATCAGCAGAGATTGGTTGCCTGAAAAAAAAAGAAGTTTGCCAGTTCTGGGACAGTTTCTAGAGTAGCACTGGAACCAATGTGTTGATGATGGTTCTTGTCTTGTGCTGTGTTGGTATGTATGGTTGAGTTGTGTCAGTGTCATCTGTCCACCATGGCGTGTCACTGATGCTTGTAATGGTACACGGTGTGGTGTCAAGATTGGGACAGTGAGTTGTTTCTGCTGCCAGAAATCCATGTGCGTGTCATCAGAAGTGTCTTCTGAGTTTCATCTGGCACTGAGCTGCGGTGTCCAGATTGGAGTGGTAGACGGTGTGGTGCTGCCAATACTGGGACATGTTTGTGTGTGCGCCTCAGAAGTCTGAGATGTATGTCTGAGATGTTTAAAGTGGTAGACAACATGGTTCTGCCATTACTTTGCAACTGAGATGTGTGACTGTGGCATGGGAACTGGCTTTGTCTGAATCACTGTCATGTAACATTGGTGTGTGTTCAGAAGCGTTCGTTGCTTGCTCACACAATTGGTACACAACACAGCAAATGCTTACATGGTCAGTCAGCCGTACGTTTGTGAATGGGGCCTTGGGACTCAACCAGAACTCAAGCAAACTTGAAAGCGTCTGGGCAATGCAATGCAAATGCAAGGTGCTCGAAACAGAGATTTCCACACACTGAAACTCTACTGA